>CM074781.1:2400748-2525180 GCA_037355745.1 Pseudo-nitzschia multiseries | reverse complement strand
CCGTCGAAGTTGAGGTGAAAAGGGGGATTTTGCACCATTTAGTTACGGGAGCCGAATGTCTTCTCTCCCCCTATGATGTGTGTTGGCATCAGATTTTGGCATCCTGCGTCAGGAACGTGAACTGTGTTCGATGACAATGAGAATGACAACAACAACAACAACAACAGCAGCAGCACCGTTACTTTCGGATCAAGTTCGTCGAGTTCTGGCTGGTTCGATACAATACGAGAACCGCCAACACCGCACACAGCAGCCCAGGGTTCTGAAAATCAGTGAGAATCAGAAGCAGTATTTGTCGTACCTGCAGAGTGAGCAGCAGTGGGCCGGAACAATAGCTCGGTCGTTTCTCATTTTCTTTCTATCGAGAAGCGTAAGATACTACTCGCACCTCGCCAATCCTCTTCTCCGATCCAGCAGTTGGCCTTTTAGCTCTCGGATTCCAGCAATAGATTGCATTCCCTTTCACGTACACATACCAAACCGAGTCTCACAAAAAGAATGAAGCTATCCGGAGCATTGGGTTTCGTTTTGGTAGATTGCCTGCTGGGGGCATCCGACGTTGGCGCGTTCCAAACGACGGCATACGCCAGACGCATTGCCGTGGCTTGGGGGGAACCTCGTCGGGAGGTTGTTGTCTCCTTGGCATCCTCCTCCAACGACGACGAGCCACCAATTTCATCCGCGACATCGTTGGAATCTGCTGACAACCAGAAGCAAGTGCAAGCGCAACCGACGGAGACTACCGAGACAGAAACCACTCGGACGACGGCCGCACCATCGCAACCGCAGCTGCAATCCACGCGACAACAAGGACCGACGGCCCAGGATCTCATGATGGCACTGGGAACCAGCCCGAGAAGAATATTTACGTCCTTTGCTTCGGCCACCGCGATTGCCCTCGGTGGAAACTTTCTCGGGGTGACGAGTCGCCTTCTGACGACTATGCCCGAGGAGCAGGTGGAAGCTATCGGGATCGATACCTACTTTCCCCGCGGCAACTACAAGCGATGCCGGACGCAAGACTACACCTTTGTGGTTCCGAAAGAATGGGTCGCGGACACCTTTGTGGAGCTCGCCAAGGCCCAGCGAAAGATCCAGCCACTCGATTATTCGATGCAGAAAACCAACGGCAACAGCGGCGGCGGACGAATCACCACGCTTCCCGACTCGGCCTACGGACCCCCGGGCCGGCTCAACCAAAACGGGGTGTCACAGGCGGGGGACACGAACGTTTCGGTCATTGTATCCTCCGGATTTTCGGGATTCACGCTCGGGGGAACCCTGGGATCGCCCACGGACGCGGCGCAGACACTGCTCTCGCGGTCGATCGCCCCGGAGGGCAGTGGCCGGGTGGCCACCCTGCTGCGGGCGGTCGAGGACAAGGGCGGCCAGACCTACCAGTTCGAATACATCGTGGACCGGGGAACGAGGGGACCGCCCCTTCGAAACATTGCCGTGATTGCGGCGTCTCCCAGGGGCGACAAGCTGTACACCCTGACGGTGGTCGCGCCGGTCGAGAAGTGGAAGGACGAGGACTACGATTCGAAGCTGCGAAAGATCGCCGATAGTTTCCATCTCCGGTGATGGGGGACGACACGCACTGCATGCTTTGGTTTGCGTGGCTGTAGATCCTATACTCACAGCAGTAGCCGAAGCTGCGCAAAAGGGGCATTCGCAGAGGTTTCTTACTTTTTTCGACACTGCACTCAGTAGCTTAATGCGATGGTCCCAAGAACAATTTTTTCGAGTGGGAAAACTGGTGAAAAATGAGGCTATACAATTTTCATTTCAAATCCGAGAACTATTCAAATTGCTGTACAGTCGATATAAAAGCTGTTAAAGCAGACGCAAATGTTGTCGAAAGTCTGTTCTTACCAGGTTTTCGGTTGAACGAAGCTAAGATGAGTTAGAAGGATCGCATTGCTTCCGTCAACATAATTACAGTATCCAAGAATCAAAATATTCTACTGCATCTACTAGATACTATTGTAATATTACAACCTTTGTGTCATAATCATGACGTGCAATTGGTCGTATAATTTGTCTGGCGAGTGGGCTTTACTGTTTTCCTAAAGCAGAGCACTACATGTTAAGAAATGGAGATCTTGTCAGTTCCAACTTGCACAATCTGATTTTATGTACTGTCTGATTGGCAACTGGTTGAGCTTTTCTGTGATTGGATTCAGGATCATACTGAAAGTTGCAGTGCTGGTAAATTAGGTGTTCTAATTATTAAGTACGGCGTCTTCTAGAACATATTTCCGGTGATTTACAAATCTTCCCCTTGTTTTGGCATATAGGTTCATACCCTGGTGTGATTCTGAAAATCCAAAATATTGCACCTTCCCTTTCATCTGAAGAAAGTAATATGTAAGAGTTTAGGTGTTAATGAGTGATTCCCAGCAATAATAAAGTAATAAAAGTTTGCGACCAAAGTAATAAATCTATTCACGCAGTTCATAGATTTATTAACTATTGAATATAATTTGGCAGTGAGACTGGTGTCTCTACTTTCAAAACTTTATTAATTGAATGAAAACAGAATAAACTCAAACGGAATCACTAAAATCAAATATTTCAGTCACCCAACGCACGAATCACCAGTCATGTGCACCTCTTGCACCTCCTACCGGCCATCCTTGAATACTTAACAGGCTTGCTTGCCAAAATAGGCGGGTAGGTGGCGCGGGTAGTGATTAAATAGACAGTTACTGTTTCCTATTTAGAGATTCCGAATTCCAAATTTGCTCGGTTTGCATAGTTAATAAAAAATATTCGTGCGTTGAATCTATTCAATCTATTCACTCACAAATATTTTTTTATTACTTTGGTCTTTTATTACTTTATTATTGCTAGGAATCACTCAATTTCAACACATTTTTTGACAGGTTATGAGCCAGTAATTTTGCGTGGTGTTTCACCTGTAATGAAAAAATAATTAATAAAATGGCCACCTGTCATGGCTGGCTTAGCTCGTCGATCAATAAGCCCAGGTAAATGTTGGTACTAAAGATATAGAAGCATGAGTATCATGTGCTCTTTCCAATGGTGTATTTGTAGCTTATTTCATCATGTGCGTTGGGAGATACGAACATGTTTTAGCACAGTAGTAAGCATTCGCTCTGAGGTTGTTTCACATGTGTGCATTTGTACATGGGAATAAAAAAATTGTAAGTGACAGTTTTGGTGTGTGTGTTTGTGCACATAGATTTTTTGTAAGTGACAGGTCACTGTTTTGGTGTTAATTTTGGCAGTTTGCCACATGTAGAAAATGTACCAGGTTCTACTGTGTCATACCAAAGTTAACACCTAAAGTCTTATCATACTGAGTTGAATCATATAATATATGAAAGGAATAGAACCATTTAGTTGTGGGTGGCAAGGTTATGATGGTGATCCTTGTGGTTATGGTTGTTTAATACTTTGTAGGAATGAAACAAATCTTGTGAAGGGGGGGAGGTTTCTGTTTCAAAAAACAGTATCCTCAACAGGTTTAGACACTAAAAAGAATGGCTCAACAACAAAACAAGTGCATGTAAGTCACTGTTGCAAGCCATAACACTTTTATGTGTGTGCATTTATCTATGGCAAAGTCTCAAAATAGACAAGGAGAAAAATGAGAGCATCAAAAAGAAAAGAGGACGATGAATTTCATGTGCACAATATAGTTACGTATTATTAAATACTTCATATTTTCTTGTTACAGGTACAGCACATATCTGTTGTTTTCCAGTCTCCAGCACCCAATTCCATCTAAGATAAAATAATGTGTACAGGGTTTCATAAGGAATAAGACTGCAGGACACAATACTACAACATAGATTCCCCCAAAATTTTATCTTGAGCTGTATGTACAGGAGTTTGGGGGAAACACGTGCCAGGGACAAAGGGAAATACTAGACAAGATGGTTTAGGCATATGCCCCTAGCAATGTGGTCAATAGATGAGAGAAATATGAGGTTTAAGAGACTGTTTGCTCTTCAAGGGGGTTACTGAGGTGCTGGTATCACACCATATGGCTGTAACGGGCACCAATAGTAATCTATTTGGTACATTTCTGTCAGACGATGTTAATGCGTAGTTTTAAAAAACAGACCTCCATTTTGGGGGAGGGAAAAAATCAAATCTGGGCACGCCACACTCCAATTTTCCTCACACAGCTACTTCAAAAATTGTGAATTTTTCCAACATGGCACAAACATGTCCTTCACGCACTGGACAGTAAGAATTAACTATTGGCTAGTCAATTTGGGTCCTCAGAGAAATACGGACAGTGTATTTTGACTGATGTGCTTTGGGGTGTGGAGGAAATTTTGATCCACCACTTGTTCTCCCTGCCCATTCAGCCCATCATATCTTTGGCTCCAGAGTTACACAGACAATAATCAAGGTGTCTAAACCCATCTACAAACACTAGAGAACAAGAGTTGACTGTCTATCAAATACATTTAGCTAGCAGCTGGTCAGCACCGGGCTCTCAAAGCCAATACCGGCAACGCTGTTGGTATGTTTTAAGTAGTTCTATCTCTAAGTCTTTTGACTGTTGTCCCTTCCTTCTTTTTTCTTTTTCATTAGGAGGTATCTGTAAAGAATTTGTCCCTTGTTACTCCATCCCTCCTTATTACCAGATTTACTGTCAGTGATTTTTTCTCTCTTCCTTTGGCCCTTTGTTGAATTTATCTACAAATCATAGTCATTGTAAAGGAAAAGCAATGTAACTACTTCATAGCCTGGGGTGAAAATGTTACTGAGTGTTGTTTGGAATAAAAAAATTGAACTCTATCTCTTTTTGTGACATGACACCAAGAATGCTTGTGACGAAGTATTGGAACTCAGGTGCATTTTTACGCTGATAGTCTTCGTGCAATTGGTACCTATTTTCAGAGTTCATGTTTCCATTTTCCGTGATTAGAACTGTTGCTGGAAAATATTTGGTATCTGTTTGTTCCTTCTACTGTCTACATGTCAGTGTTAAGAAGGACGATTGAGTTAGAGATGATGAAAATGGTTATACTGGTCACCAGTATGTTGTTGGTTACCTTTGTAGTTTTCCCTGGCTAGAGTTTGAGCATTGTGCCTACATATAGTGCCTACATAAAGTGATTGCCGCACAGAAAATTCCCCTCCACTTTGGTGCATTAACATTCATTGTTTTTGGTATTTCATCATTATGATTACTTTGTTTTGCAATTTTGGTAATCATTGACTGTATAAAGAATGCATTAGACAGGAATTTCATTTTCCTGAAAATTGTTTCCTTGGCATACCGGGTAATGTAGTGTTTCATGTTAAGTTCACTGGTCTCTTTTGTTGTCAGAAGAGCA
Organism: Pseudo-nitzschia multiseries; assembly: GCA_037355745.1. Classification (NCBI taxonomy): domain Eukaryota; phylum Bacillariophyta; class Bacillariophyceae; order Bacillariales; family Bacillariaceae; genus Pseudo-nitzschia; species Pseudo-nitzschia multiseries. The sequence continues at coordinate 2,519,856 of CM074781.1, read as the reverse complement.
TCACTGTTGATACTGTAGATGGTTTATCTATTTGGCTATCATTTGTGTTTGTTGGCTCACTTCCTGTTACACTGCTTGCTAGGCTGTCTGTTCTATCTGTAACAACAGTTGTACCCTGCACTGGACTGCAAATTTGTTGTACCATTATTTCTTTATTGATTCATGAATAGATAGTTACTGTGTTTAATGCCGAGTGTTTTGGCATGCTAGTTTTATGGGAATTGATTTGTTTTGGAGTAAGCACGTGGATTTCTTTTCATTCAGACTGTTGGAAATAGCCGTGCTAAAATTATTACTTGTTGTAAGTGCTTGATTTATTGCATCCTGTTGAGGAGTGCTGTATCACTACTATTTTTGTATTGTTGCACTTGTGATGGGGGTTGTACTGACGCCTGCCTATCCTTTGTCCGCGCATGCCCTGATAATCTGGATTATGGTGTCCTGAAAATTCTGGCACAGACCACAACATTATTGTGTTCCCTACCCCAACAATCCATATGTTCCACCCTTATAGTCATACCCCAAGCATAGTATTATCTTGTGAGCCCAGATGGTTGATGAAGCTAGTAGTCTAGTACAGTAAGAACTTGTGTTGAAGGGATCAATCCATTTCTGTACATTTTTATGACAACCATCATACAACAGCATTGCAGAAGTTTTGTGCTGGAATGACATTGCAGGCTTTCTGTTTGAAACTTGTTCAAATTTGACAATGGAAAATCTCAAAATTTTGTAACGGCGTTTCATTGTGCTTTGTTTTAGTCGGTTTGTTTTTGTCAGTTTTAAACTTTTGTTTTGGAATGGTGTTGCAGGTTTTACATTTTATAGCTGGTTACTAGTATAGTGAATGGAAAATCTCAAAATTGTGCAACAGTGTTGCATGATGTTCAGTTGTTGTCTGTTTTTTTGCATTTTTTAAACTTTTTGTGCTGGAATTGTTGTTACTCTAAAAATCGACCGAAAGGTATAGGATAATTGAAATTTAAAGAGATGTGAGCATATCGTGAGATTGCTCCGTTACTGGTATTTTACTGTATTTGACCGGTATCCCTGTGTTAGTGTTGTATGTAGAGATGTCTAAACCGGTCGTCGATCATGTGTAATTCGTTATAAGACAGGGAACACATGATATGACCTAAATGTCTGGATACTTGAAGTCATTTTATCTCTGTAGGAGTATAAGTAACTTTTCAAGTGTAGAATGGATATGATTCCCGTAGAATGTACGTAAGTAGAGTACGTGTATTTTTTTACCGACAGCACACCCCTTGATTCAACACTTAGTGAAGGAGTGTTGAATTACAAGTCGGTTCTCCATCTTGTAGAACTCTAGAAAACTTAAGTGTGGGCTTGGATATCGAATCGGAAGATTGTAATCGTAGAATCCAACCAATCATAAATTAGTGAGGAAGGATAGGTGCTTGAGTATGATGTAGTGGTCGTGAAATCGATGAGAGGGAAACGCTGATGGATAGGAGATCAAAGATCTGATTAGGATATCGATTGAATGGCTAACGAATCATCAAGTCGTAGGAGACATCGAATACGGTTGATAGATTGTAGGAATCAAGACCGTATCAAACGTGGGGAAGAAGAATGTGACTGGGGAATCAGAATCGACTCAAAGAAACTTGATTGTAGGTAGTCTTAGATTCACGGCAGTTGCTGAGGCGAAGGAAAACCAATGATTCAAATTGCTGAGAATCGAAACATGTTGAGTATTGACCAATCGTAGATGATCATCAACACAAAGACGATGGATTGGATGTAGATCCAGGAAGAAACAGAGGTCAATATAACGAGACACTTGAGAGTGACGTGAAAGTCGTGAGATTGTAGATCAAACCGTAGAATTGTAGACATCGTTTGGTTGTAGATCGGAGCGTCGTAGGATTTCAAAGAGACTTGACGTAGAAACGAATGGAATCGGAGTAGCATTGAAGGAATGCAAGGGAAGGAATCGATCCAAGGAGGAGATATGATCGTAGAATTCGATTGAGAGGTAGGAAAGAAATCGGATCGTAGGAATAGTATACGTAGAACGAAGTCAAACGTCGAGGATTGATTGCTCTAAGCCATAGTATAGAATCGTACGTTGAGAATGTGGTAGGAATCGATTGGAGGGGTCACGAATCATCAACTCGTAAGAGACAGTAGGAATCGATATGATTGGAGAGTCCAATCGTATAAGTGGAGAAGAAGGATATTTGTGGGACAGACTCAGAACGAAACGTGAAAGAGATTCATGTCTTGGAAGATGCGATTGGCTTATCGTAGAATTTCGTAGAGACGTGTCATAGAAACGAATGGAATCGTGGAAATGAATGGAGTCGGAGGGGTTCATATCTGACTTGGAAGGAAGAAGGGAATCCGAATCGCCTCATATAAACCTGATCGGTGTCAGAGGGATCTACAATAGTATAAATCGAATGGAAAAGAAACAAATGGAATCGGAGGGGATTCATTCAAACGTGACGGATTGGATGGCGCGAGAGATTCATATCTTGGAAGATGAGATTGGGCAATCAGAATTGACGCATAGGGACTTGATCGTGTCATTATTGGATGCCGACGTGTCTGAAGGAATGCAAGTGTCTGAAGGAATGCAAGGAGAATAGCAAGTTAAGGATTGAAGAACGGGGTCCAAAGCCGACTAGTAGATTCCTTCTGTATGAGATCTCATCTAGCTCGCATGTTAATTAAGTAAGTTCCGTGAATTCGTCGGAACCGGCAACACACCCCTTGATTCGACACGTGGTGGAGGGGTGTCGAATTATCAGTCGGGTCCGCGATGTTTTTTTCAGTGGGATCTGTGTGTTCACGCTGCGGGGATGATAAGAAAATTGGTGGAGGCTTATGAGGAAAAAACGCAGTAAGTGAAACACGTTCAAATTAAGCGTCATGGAATGATCCAATGCACACCCCTTGATGCAGATGCACACCCCTCGATTCAACACTTATGGGATGAAACGTTGTTTGTAGGCCGTGGATCGAAAGCAAAAGGCCGTTGGGATGAGGCGAATCGATTGAACGTGCGATCGATCGAATGGCAGGGATCGTAGTATCAAATTAGTATGCTTCTGACTTGGGAGGAAGGAAGGAAGGAACCAGATTAAAGCCAATATGGTGGATCATAGGATCGTTGCGGCGTAGATTGATCTTAGATGGATCGTATATCAAATCGTAGATCAAATCATAGATTCAGATCCATATGAATCCACTGAAGTCCAGTGATCGAATTAGTATCGTCAAATTGTAGAATGTGAGTGGTCGTGGATACCCACGTGACATAGCCAAAATACGATCGATTGCTGGCGTCGGCTGTCGGAGATCGAATCGAAGACGGTTGACTGATCAATCGTAGAATCATAAAGAAATGAAAATGCAGTGTACACCCCTCGATCCAGAGATGGTGGTATCAGCCAGAATGGAGGAGACAAATCCACAGATGATGGGAGGAAACGGATTCGTCATTTGTACACGACGAGGGAGGTAGTTTGGTGGAGTAAAGCAACGTCGTAGGAGAGTTTGATGGGGTAAGGCAACGAACCGATGATCGGGAAGTTGCAGTCGGTTGTAATCAATCAATCAAGAGTATCATAGAACCAATTCATCGACAAGATGTTGGCATATAGATGATACAGATTGACCTTGAGGGCATCCCGATGGCGTCTGGAGAGTCGAAGGGCAGGTAAATGATTCGGTCTGGAGGAAATTGGATTAAGGCATGGAGATTGCAATGATCGGATGTATACAGGAGCGGCGTTTGGAAGGTCAGTGCCCTCAGCAAGTGTCTCAGATGGTAGCAGTTGGTTGTGCGGCAGAGGCTGTGGTGAGGGTGAGGGAGCTGATTTTGGCAGGCGGCGGAATGTTGCAATTTCGTTCTGTGGATTGAAGGTCCAACTGAAGGTAGTAGGCGCCAAAGGTGGGGCAGAATGATGGTCTGAATGGGGCATTGTAGATGGGGTTTCATATGATGCAGTCACATTGGACTTGTCTTGGCATTGGATGGGAGTCATATGGAACTTGTCCTGCGGACATCGTACACGAGAACTTGAAGAGGAAGTGGAGCGTTGGAAGGAGATGGAGTGGGATCGGACTCGTTGGAAGGAGACAGAGTCACTGTTGGGGGAGTATTTCCATGTCCATGCGTAGCTGGGAGGGAAGGCCATGCGATAAATTTGTTTAAACGCAATGTATTCAAAATAGGGATCTGGTAGGTCCAAGCAAAATTCATTTTCGCGGGAGATGATTCTCCTGGAGAATTTGAGGATATTTGCCACGCGATTGTCGTATGACACAGCCGTAGGCATTGGCTCCAGAGACTTTGATGTCTCGAGTGCTGTTGCTCCACCGTTTTTGTCATACACCTTGGTAAATTCGTATGGAAACCATCCACTTTGGAACCCCCAATGTTGGATGCTGAGTTCCAATTGGATGGTAGGATCCTTATTCCCATCATAGTTGTACCTCGCCGTGCGTGCCGCGATAGCCAGTACTTGATCATCTTGAACCAGTTGTCTTATGCCGTGGTTGTCAACGTACCAAATGTTAGTCTTGTCAAGGAGCAGCCGGATGTGTTCTTTGTATTTGGCAGATACCTCTGATTCAGGGAGATCTTTTGTGATGGATTCAGGGACGAGGGATTTGATGTTGGGAATTGCGCCTGGTCTGAGGGTCGCGGTGCCGTATTTGTAGGTGAGGAGGCTGGTAACATCTGTCAATTTTTGGGCGTACGCCGCATTCAGGTAGTTTTGGGTGGCAATCTCGTCAGCGTCTATGAACGAGAACTGTATGGCGTTGACATAGTTCCAGTCGGTGAGTTGTAGCCTCATGGCGGGAAATCAAGGGCAGATCGGAGTGTCGACGCCGGTGCGATGTGTTTGTCGATGGTGAGACAGGGAAGTATGGACGTGTCGGCGTCAAAAGAAATTACAGAAATGAGATGCTTGGTAGATAAACGAAATGACCGAACGAAGGTGGAGTACCGTCGGAGTGATCCGTGAAGGTGCGGAAATAACCGAAGGAACGTTCGTCGGAGAAACAATCGAAGTAAATCAAAGTATCGATTTAATGTCGTTGTTGTAGGCCGTGGAGGTAAACGGGGTAGATGTTGCTGTGGTTGTCGGCGTCCTATCGTTCGATGTGGTTAACCGTAACCGTAATCGTTCGATCGTCGTCCTTGGATGTGTATTACAGAAGGAGATTCTTGGTAGAAGGATCTGTAGATACACGCCTTGATCCGTATGCTTGGTTGTGTACGTGTATGACAGAAGGAGATTCTTGGTAGAAGGATCTGTAGGTACACTTCTTGATACGTGAGCAAGGAGGAGAAGAGGAGAGAAAGAAAGAGGCGGTGATTATTTAATTAACCGGTGTGATAGACGAAATGACCGAACAGAGGTTCCGAAGAAGGAATTAACCTTGCGGGCCGGTCACAGATGTCCGGAACGCTCGTTGCTTGGAACGTTGTTGTGATGGGATTGACCGAGGGGGAGGTGCGAAAGAATCAAAGGAATGATCGTCGTCGAAGAATCGTGTCCGTAGAAAGGAGATAATTGTCGGCGTCAAAGGTGTTGGATCGCAATTGCAGGGCGTTGCGCATGAGTTGTTGGTCGGGCCGTGGATCGGAATCGAAAGGCCGTTGGAATGATCCGCGAAGGTGCAGAAATAACCAGAGGAATGTTCCGATGGAGGAAGAAGATAATCGTCGGACGACCGAAGGGATGTTCCGAAGGAGGAACAAACGGCGGTGTAGATACAGAGGGACGGTAGTGATTAAAGCAAATATCGTAGGATTAGTTGCAGTCTGTTAGTTTGGTTGTTTGAAGTGGTGCTTAGCACAATCAAAATGGGCGTCGATGTTCCTTTATAGGGATGATGGACGCGGGAGAAGAAATATGGTTGAGTGATTGCAATCGGCGTGTCCGGTGCAATGGGCTTTCATTAAAGACGGTGGTGGTCGTTAGTTTGTAATTGTAACTGTAATCCAGAGAGCTGGTTGTGGGTTACAAGGCTTGTGATAGCGAGTACACCCCCTGATCCACAAGCAGGGAACAGAAGGAAGATGTACGTCCAGGGTGCGGCCCTAAGGAGGAAGGCGCCGCAAGGAACAAGTCCGGGGAAACCTGGAGTGGAGGCCTAAGAGTAGCACACGGATGGGCGTCACTACAAGTGTCCTCTGGTGGTAACCGAACAGTTGAGGTGCTGAACGGGCGGAGATAGAGGGCTCTATAACCTGTTGTTACTCTAAAAATCGACCGAAAGGTATAGGATAATTGAAATTTAAAGAGATGTGAGCATATCGTGAGATTGCTCCGTTACTGGTATTTTACTGTATTCGACCGGTATCCCTGTGTTAGTGTTGTATGTAGAGATGTCTAAACCGGTCGTCGATCATGTGTAATTCGTTATAAGACAGGGAACACATGATATGACCTAAATGTCTGGATACTTGAAGTCATTTTATCTCTGTAGGAGTATAAGTAACTTTTCAAGTGTAGAATGGATATGATTCCCGTAGAATGTACGTAAGTAGAGTACGTGTATTTTTTTACCGACAGCAGGAATGGTGTTGCAGGTTTTGTGGTTGAACGTTGGCTCCAATATGTTATACAGTTCATTAGATTGTGATGTCCTCATATGTCTGTTTTGGTGTGTTATCTGGTTTATTATGTGCAAAGCTACGTTATTTTGGTTAACTGGTGGTGAGTTTGTGTAGTGATGTGGAGAATGAATTACAATTTGTCTAATTTAGTAGCAAACTGTATCAAGTTTGATTGCCAGGACACAACTGATTTTCTGGTGCTTTATCAATTATGAATTGAAAAATGCCAGAAACAACAAAAAGAAAGACAAGAACTTTGTCTCAAAAAGTTCCACCACCCCATCAAGTGGATGAACAAAACAAAACTATTCCACCAACAGATGCAGATGCAGATACAGCTGCAGATACAGCTGCAGATACAGCTGCAGATACAGCTGCAGATACAGCTGTAGATACAGCTGCAGATACAGCTGCAGCTGCAGCCAAAACAAGAAGTTTGTCGTGAAAAGTTCCACCACCCCGTTGAGTGGCAGACACACCAGCCGCAGCCAAAACAAGAAGCTTGTGTCAAAAAGTTCCATTGCCTCATCAAGTGGATGGACCAAACACCACTATTCCACCAATAGAAGCAACCGCAGTCGCAGTCGCAGTTGCAGTTGCAGTTGTAGTTGCAGTTGCAGTTGCAGTTGCAGTCGCAGTTACAGCCGCAGCCGCAGCCGCAGGCAAAACGAGAATTTTGTCTCAAACATTTCCACTGCCCCGTCAAGTGGATGGACCAAACACCACTATTCTACCAGCGGAGGCAGCCGCAGTCATAGCGCGGCTGCAGCATCTTGTGAATTTGAAGAAGGCAACAACATGCTTCTAACAGCAGAGGCAGAGGCAGCCGCAGCCGCAGCATGCCATGTGTCTGAAGAAGGCAAGAAGTGATTCCAACAGCAGAGGCAGCAGCGGCGTCTTCTGTAATGGCGTGATTCCAAGAGCCAAGGTACCCCCAACTGCACGTGCTGCTGCTCCTGGAACTTGAGAAGTACATGTCATGCCTTGCACCCCATTGGCACCTACAGCCGCAGCCACAGCGGTTCATCAAACTGAAGGAGGAAACATTGTGGTTCCATTAGCACATGTAGCCACAGCCACAGCCACAGCCACGGCTACGCCTTCTTGTGGAGGTGAAGCTGGAAATTCCGTGCTTCCAACAGCAGTGGTAACTCAAGGTGATGTAGACACTGATCTTTTACCATCTGATGTTTTTGAGAATGAATCAGAATACAAAGTCAACGTAGAGCCAATGAAAAGATGTGTGGAAGCTTGCCTTCACAACCAGGGTTCTGAAGGCTTCTCTGCTATTTTGACTGATGAATTGATTACTGCAGTAAGTCAGGATATCCAATCGGTCTTCAGCCAGTTGATGAATATGGTTTGGATTGTCACCAGTCTCTTTCTTTCAGGAGCCCCTCCTGACTTCTGCCAGAAGGCAATGGGCGGGAATGTACCCATGGTATTGGGTGCTATTTCAAGGGCCATTGACATGATGGCAAATCTTTTCCTGCATGGCTCTGGTGAAATGTTTTCAACAAAGGTCAACATCTTGGATGCAAACCAACTGACAACTTGTTTCAATGACTGCAACATGAAAGGTAAATGACACGTCTTTCAGAGAGCACTGAACTCCGTTATCCACACCAATGATAGTACTGGTATAACAGAGTACACCCATGTTGAAGGAGAAGATGAATTGCCTGATGGCAAATTGCACGCAGTCTGGTCTACCAATGTGGTTAAGTACAAAAGTGTACTGAAGTACATGAAAGTCTACCAAAGCCTTCTCCGGTGGTACATTAATTCTGTTGAATTCCCATAGGCACCTCTAAATACAGATCAAGGTCCATTTTTCTATCACAGATTTGAAGACGGCATCATTAAAGGCAGACAATATATCCACAAGATTATCTCTTTCTTTAATGGTCTTTCATTGCAACACACACTCCGGCGTTTTCTTTCAGCAAGCTATTCCTTTGAAGAAATTGATGCCTCTATCCAAAAAAAATGGGGTGAGGAAGTCGTAGCCCCAACAAAGATGGGTCCATCGGTAGAGTTAGTACCTTCCACTAAATCCAAAAAGTACCTGATGTTGGATTGGCCATCCAATGTGTCAAAGAGAGAACTTGCGTTTCAGAAGGTCCTCATGTCTTTGTGGGTACAATGTCAACAAACAACAAAAAGATTTTTTCCTGAAGTAAAACTTGACCACTTTGTCATTCCGTCATGACAAATTGTACGAGAAGTTTCTTCCAGATCTGTATTTGTGTTTATTTGTGGTTGGTCAGTACAAGATAAGAACTGAAAATTTGGAAAACAGAATTGGATTTAGACTGCTATCTCTGCTTCATTTTTCAAAGCTCATGGAGCACAAACAGACCTTGAACAAGTATTACAAAGTAGCTGTCAAATTTGCGGAAAATTTGGTGACTCCTTCTACTTCAAAGCTGAGTACCAAGTGGACATATTTGTTGCTGACTTGCGTCTGGAACATGAAGAGCATGTAAAGATGTTGCTGCAACAGTTAATCCAGACTTTGTGCTGGGCTTATAGTTTTGTTTCCACACCCACCTCCATTTAAATGTTGAATAGTCTGTGCAAGGAGCTCCTCAACAGTCGTCCGATAACTGTCACGCGACCCTTTTTTTTTTGTCGCGAGGTACTGTCGCAACCCCTTTTTGTGTGTAATTTTAACACGAGTCCCCCTTGTGATTTGCTAGGTCAGTATCATGCCCAATTTTCTAACTCTCAATACGTGGGTCGCGTTTATTTTTTTCCTTGGGTCATGAATAATTATTATTAATTTTTAATAAAACCTACCCGTACGCTCGCGAATCACATTTACTAGAATTAAATACGCAAGGTCATGACTCACAACCAAACCCCCCCTGTGATTCGGTCGCTTCGTATCATGCTCATTTTTCTAACTCTCAACCCCTGGTTCGCGATTATTTTTTTCCTTGGGTCATGAATATTGATTTTTAATTTTTAATATCACCTACCCGTACCTTCGCGAATCACATGTACAAAAATGAATTTTGCAACGTCATGACTCACAACCAGTAAAATTCAACATTAGTGCTCGCGACACGCAACCCTTAAAATGTATCTCCATTGCTCGCTACCCACTACCCTTATAATTTAATATTTGTGCTCGCAACAAACAACCCTTGAAATTGACTATCATCGCTTGCGACTACCTACCACTACAGTTGAATTATTCGTGTAAAGAATTTGCCTAATAGTACTATCGTATGCAAAATATGTATGATATGTACGAGTACTTCTTTCTGTACAATTTAATCGTATTTGTCACACAGAACAAACCCTCGTCAAATTAGTGAATGGACTGACAAAATGAACAGTATCGATTCTGAAAACAAGGCCTAAACTTCCTCCATTTCGTCAAGCAATTGTCTCCATGCCGGATCAATATAGTTTTCATCCTCACTTTCCTCTTCAGCAAGACTACTGGCAACAGTGCCACCATTATTCGACACATTACTGGAAGGATTGCTTTCTGAGTCGAATCTTTGTAGCATCATTTTCTCCAAATTTATACCCGTTTCGGGATTTTCTCTTAACGTTTGTATCTTCTTGCACAATTTAGCGAACACTTTCCGTCCTTCTTTGTCCCATCCATTTGCACTTCCACTTTTTGAATCGCAATATTTTTTTTCATGTATTTTGTTTTTTTGTGTGTCGTGTATGTTCCATCAAGTTTCATTTCCTTTTGTTTTTCCCAATTTCTGTACTCGTTGTCAATTATCATTAGGGCAAAAGCCTCATCCGTAACACTAAAGATGGTACTAATAAGATCGTTTGTCTTCCTCAGCCTAAAGTTCGTCTTTCCCGGATTAATGGCAGACAGGATTCTTGTCACAAAATAATAAAATTCTTCATTTGCCGCATTTCCGTATCGCCGGTACTCTTTCGCCAGAATTTCCATCGAGTCCGTATTTAGAGCTACAGTACCAGGGAATGATGCCGGCACTTTTGCCATTTCACTATCAACTGCGGTGATGTCATCAAATGGCAGTATGATATCATAGTATGGTTGGGTTAGTTGTATGTCTGTCGTAGGCACATATTGAAGAATGTCGAAAGTACCACAATTTCCAGATGACTCAACAATTACGCCGTCACTTACCAAACCAATTTTTTCTAGCCAATGTTTGATTATTGTGTCTCAATTTAGCCAGGGCTTTTGGTACTGCATTATGAAAGTATTCACAGATTTTCTTAATGGGTATATCTTTTGGATAGGATATTACACACTCATCGATTCCTTGCACGATTATTTTATTGGAGAGTGTGTTTGTTGTCATAAATTTCAGGCCACCGTACCATTTCTTCTTCACATATGCCCTCACCTGTCCTTCAATTGTATCTTTATATGTTTTCAATACTTTCATAGTTTCCGTTTCGATACTATGTATAGTTCTACCACTCAATGTACTCACTTTATCACTGCTATTGCCGCCCCGCACTGTTTTCAATGGTACCGTGTTGGTAGTTTTTGCAGCATTCTCTTTAGAATTCTCTCCCTTCTTACCTTTGCTCCACGTTTTCATCCAATCCTGTACTAGATCCGGATCCTCATTCGCTATTTCTGTTAATATTTTTTCTTTCTCGTTTTTCTTTTTCTGTCGTCCGCCCTCCGTAGTTTTTTGTCTTTTTTTCTCTTTGGTATTTTCTCTAGTATCCTTATTCTTTTTGGAGCTCCCATCATTGTCTTCACTAACCGAACTCGAATCAGTGTCACTGTCAGTGTCACTTTCACTGTCGCTGTCGCTGCTGTCCATGATGCTAATGTTTTCCGCTTTCCTTTTTATTGGTTTTTCTCTTTCCGTCGTGGTGGTGCCTTTTTGTGTTGCTGCAATGTTTGTGTTCGTTTCGCTGGACATGGTTGTAATGCCTGTATTTTTGGTATTATCTCTAGTGTCTCCATCCCTGACTGCGGTTGCTTTTTCTGCTATTTTCTTTTCTTGGAGACGTGTTATTTTTGCCTTGGGTAGGTTGGACCATTTTTGTTTCGTCATCTTGTATTTCAAATTTTTCAATTGTTGGTGTTTTTGGCAATTTTGTGAATTTTTATGCTGCCTTGTTTTGTGATCGATTGTATGAATTCAGCAATTTGCAATACATTTGTCTTTGTCTAAGCGGGCTTGTGAGCGCGGGCCAACCAAAAAGAACTGTCTGCCTAGCCGCGCCATTTTTTTTCTTCCGTACATTCGCTTCCTATTTCCCAACAATTAGTACTAGTAACGGTACTAGATTGTACGATACCAATTTATTTTGATGTTCCCCATCCTACTACTAGTACCGTATCACATCACTTCATATTGAAATCTGTAGAACCGAAAACAGGCACATTGTATGGAAAGGTGTTGGAGACAACAATTCTCTGTTTTGGGAAATCCGCACAACGTATGCATTTTCGTTTTAAGGTTAAGTTTCTGTAACGTCGTTCCTGATTGAGTTGTCTGGAACCTCAATTCTGACTTCTTCATTTGTAAGGAACCAGTTGCATTGATGAGCCTGTAATGGAAAATCAGCACAATTTTTGCCAGGGTGTTTCCGTGTTGTGTGTCTGGAACGGTGTTGCAGGTAACAATTCACTGTTTTGGAAAATTTACAGAACGTCTTTATTAGCGTTTTCGGTTTAAATTTCTGGAACGGCGTTTCAGATTTAGCTTCCTGGAATGGCAATTCTGACTTTTTCATTTGTAACTAACGTTTTTCACAGTAGTTAATTTTTATATTTACGTATTTAAGTACAACAGGATTCTGCACGTATTCGTGGTAAGTATGGGTAAGTTTTTCCATAGTAAAGCTTCTTGTTACTAGGACTATTTCACACGTCCCCATGCACCACAAGGAACGGGATAGTTATTGTATTCCTCTAAATCTTCCGGTGAATTCCAACGTTTTTCGTAAAGTTGTAGCCAGTGCACAATGTTTCTCTCGTTTCTATCGTCTTCCTCCCTTTTCTCTTTGTTTGCAAATTGTTTGAGTTTTCTTTTTTTCTTCTTAGACTGCTTTTTCGCTTTGTTCATGAATGAATTCCAATTGTTTTTATTGTTGTTGTTTTTCTTCGTTTCTTTGTTTCATTCCTTTCCATCGTCGGTTTCTTCGATGTACATTATACTGTTTTTTTCAATGATTGCCTCTTCAGTCATTGTGCGCCACTCGTTTAACCAAAGGGTTGTCAGACAGGGACGGTTACCCGGGTGAAAATGTATGCATTGCTTTATGTGTTTTCTGGCTTCCGGCGTAAGGTTACTCCATTTTTTTGGTGGAACTGTATGACCATTGAGTTCGAGCCTCACTCGTTCTCCTGATTGTACTGGTCGTCCAATACCCACGTTGTTGTAGCACTGTATGTCCTCCGTTCCTTTCAATGCTGGATAACCGCATAAAATGTGTGCCACAATGATACCCAAAGCCCATACGTGGTCAACGGCATCAGTGTCGCCTTCCTTGTAGAAAGGAAATATGTCCTCAGTTACGTACTTCAAGCATTGTTCCCAAATTTCTAAAGCTTCTTCTTCATCGAAATGCCCTTTTGGGCTGTCGAGTCTATCTCTAACGTCGTCTATCTTGTTGCATCCATTAAGTATTGTGAGTACCAAGTTGCGGTTTTCGGCACATAGCGCATCGAACCCAGTTTCAAAATGATATAAGAATGGATTTCTCTCGTTGTTTTCGTCACTGTCATTTAGCTCAGTCATTCTTGCACAGTACTCCGCCGAATCCAAAACATACCTAGGCTTCAATGGCTTCCTCTTGTACGCTGATTGTGTTGTTATGTTCTCCATTTTGCTCTTCGTTGTAATAATGATTTACGTTTGGCAAATACCGAGGTATTTTCGTTCAATTACTCGTTGCAATCTGTGAAGGAATAATTCTTACCGCACTTTAAGTGGTGTAAATTTCGTCATCTCGCAATGATTCGGTTATATTCAAGTAACTGTGTCTCGTGGTTCGACTCCTCCTCCTTAGATGGGTCCATACGTAGTACTTCCCTCCTTACTTTATGTTCCTACTACTACTACTAGTTCTATTTCTTTATTTTTCTATGAACAAGTAGTAACCTAAGAAATAATGATTGTTTCTAAGTTTTTGTTGAGTGCAACAGTTTGTTACTTTCTGTTGTTTTAAGGATGAATACTGTTCATTCTATGGATTGGTTAGAGTATGAAAGTATATTGCCAATTCTAAGGCTGATACTTTAGTCTTTATGAAAGTTTTAATAGTTCTGTTGTTCCCTGGTAATTTTTTGTCCAAAACCAGTAACCAAATGCACTAATTAGGTTGTGACACACAAACCACCTTGACATATAAGTCAATTCTGTTTCTTTCATTAATCATCTTATCCATTACACTATCATTATTCATTGTTCAATCACATGAAAAATCTGATTTTGGAACTTTTAATTGCAAATTAGTGTGTATTTTTCTTCCCAATCCAGTCACCAAATGCAATCATTAGGTGTTTATACCCAAATCACGACAGATAATTCCCTTCTGTTTCTTTCATGATTCATCTCACCCATAACAGGAACAATATTCATTGTTCAATCACACGAAATATTGGATTTTCTATTGTTTAATTGCAAATTACTGTGTATTTATCCTCCAAATCCAGTACACAAATGCACTTATTAGTAGGTGGTGACACAAAAACTATGAAAGATAACTCACTTCTGTTTCATTCATGATTCATCTCACTCATAACAAGAACAATATTCCTTGTTCAATCACACGAAATATGGGATTTTATATTTTTTGATTGCAAATTAGTGTGTATTTTTCCTCCAAATCCATGACCCAAACGCACCCATTACATGATGACACATAAAGTATGACAGATAACTCACTTCTGTTTCTTTCATGTTTCATCTAACCCATAACAGGAACAATAATAATTGTTCAATCACACGAAAGATGTGATTTTCTAGTTTTTAATAGCAAATTACTGTGTATTTATGCTCCTAATCCAGTACACAAATGCACTTATGAGTTGGTGACACACAAATTATGACAGATAACTCACTTCTGTTTCTTTCATGATTCATCTCACCCATCACAGGAACAACCTTCATGGACTAATCACACGAAATATTGGATTTTCTATTTTTTAATTGCAAATTACTGTGTATTTATCCTCCAAATCCAGGACCCAAATGCACTAATTAGATTGTGTTACACATACTATGACAGATAACTCACTTCTGTTTCTTTCATGATTCAACTTATCCATAACAGGAACAATATTCATGGACTACTTACACAAAATATCAGATTTTCTATTTTCTAGTTGCAAATTTGTGTGTATTTTTCGTCCAAATCCATCACCCAAATGCACTCATTAGATGATGACACATAAACTATGACAGATAACTCACTTCTGTTTCTTTCATGATTGATCTAACCCATAACAGGAACAATATTCATTCTTGAATCACACGAAATATGGGATTTTCTATTTTGTAATTGCAAATTTGTGTGTATTTTTCTTCCCAATCCAGTCACCAAATGCAATCATTAGGTGGTGATACCAAAATCACGACAGATAACTCACTTCTGTTTCTTTCATGATTTATCTCACCCACAACAGGAACAATATTTATTGTTCAATCACACGTAATATGTGATTTTCTATTTTTTAATTGAAAATTACTGTGTATTTATACTCAAAATCTAGGACCCAAATGCACTTATTAGGTGGTGACACAAGAACTATGCAAGATAACTCACTTCTGTTTCTTTCATGATTCATCTCACCCACAACCGGCAGGAACAATATTCATGGACTAAGCACACAAAATATCTGATTTTCTACTTTGTAATTGCAAATTTGTGTGTATTTTTAATCCAAATCCATGTCCCAAATGCACTAGTAAGTAGATGGTGACACACAAACTATGACAGATAACTCACTTCTGTTTCTTTCATGATTCAACTTTTCCATAACAGGAACTATATTGATGGACAAATCACACAAAATATCAGATTTTCTATTTTCTAGTTGCAAATTTGTGTGTTTTCCTCCAAATCCATGACCCAAATACACTCATTAGATGATGACACATAAAGTATGACAGATAACTCACTTCTGTTTCTTTCATGTTTCATCTAACCCATAACAGGAACAATATTCATGGGCTATTCCCAATAAATTTCAGATTTTCTATCTTATAATAGCAAATAACTGTGCTTTTTCCCTCCAAATCCAGTACCCAAATGCACTCATTACGTGGTGACACACAAACTTTGAAAGATAACTTCCTTTCTGTTACTTTCATGATTCGTGCATGTCCCCCCTAATAAGAACAATATTCGTGGTTCAATCCAAGTAAATATACGATTTTCTATATTTTAATTGCAGAGTATTTTTTTTTCCCCTACAAATCCAGTACCCAAATGCACTTATCAGTACAAGGTGGTGTCACACAAACTATGACAGATAATAACTCACTTCTGTTTCCTTCATGATTCATTTCACCTATAACAGGAACAATATTCATGGACTAATCACAGTAAATGTCAGATTACTCTATTTTACTTTTGAATACTATTTCTTACGTACAGAATAATGTTTTGGTTAATCTGAATCCAAGTTGGAGAAGAAGAACTACTATTAGTGTCGACGTTGTTGTACTAATATGATAACTTCTTTCCCGCTTAGGCACTCTTTGCTCTTGTGTTCTACAGCGTAGTTCCATTATTTGAATACATCCAACAACTTGGTGAACTGTGGTTTATCCGACCCCACACGGTCGTAAGGAAACCAGGTTGCGCGCTTCACTGGTGCTGTACCATCCGGTAGTTTCTTGTACACCGTAATATGATAAATTCTTTCCCGTTTATGCCCTCTTTGCTCTTGTGTTCTATGGTGGTGCGTGGAGAAGGCTATGAACGTATACCCAATACAGCATAGTTTCATTATTTGAATACATCCGACAACTTGGTGAACTGTGGTTTATCCGATCCCACTCAGTCGTAAGGGAACCAGGTGGCGCGCTTCACTGTTGTACCATCTTGTAGTTTCTTGTGCACCATGTATCCAGGGTATTGAGGATATTGGTCCTTCTTCTTCGCTGCATAGCTTTTCACAACACCAGTTCCAGGTGCTGGCAAACCCGTGATTGTCACCTCACTACCAATTGCAAATTTAGGATACGAGATCACCGGGTCAGGATCTTCGAACAACACCTTCACGTTTCCGGAGCGCTTCTGTCTTATTACGTTGGCTGGTTTTGGGCGAGGAACTTGCAGAAGGTATCCAAGATCTTCAACGTGGCCCAGGTTTGGAGAGACCTTCCTCTCCTTGTACTTCCGCTCTCCATTGGATTCGTCTGATGCAGTCTTGTTTCGTTTTTTTGGTTTCCTGAGGAACGACTTCTTCTTTGCCTTCATGGATGCGTTCTCTTTAACTGCGTTTGGTTCGGGAGGTACGTTGCCGTTTACTACTTCTACGTCGTCTTCTTCTTCATCATCATTGCTGCTTGTGTTACCTTCATTAATTGAAGATTCACTAGACTTGTCGGTCAATTTGCCTTCCCAAGGAAATCGAAAGAATGATTCCGTTCCATGGATCTCTGTGTTAGTGAGCACTATCCATTGTACGGAATACGTATCATTCTCCTCGATGAACTGCTCGAAGTTCTTCAAGTGTTTCTTCATGAAGTCCCACTTTGCAATGTTGGTAGCTTTGTAACTCTGACTGTTGGGTACCTTGATTTTTTCAAATAGTTTGATCAATGAGTCGCCATCGGATTGTAAAGTCTTTTCATCCTCTCGTGAAACAAAACTTACTTGCAAGCCTGCTTCCAACAGGTGTCTTTTGTTAGTGAAAACCGAACACAAAAGTTCCTTTGTCAAGGGGACGAACAATTGTCCCCCTTCAGGTAGATAATTGTAAGTTGTCAGAAACCGCAAAGACCTCTCAAAAAAATTAGAAGCTCCGAGTACTATTTCCGGTCGTGTGATGAAAATATCACTGAATACGAATCTCGTATGTTCCCAGAACAATTGATCGTCCACCGTGTACGTGCAGTTCTCATCAAAATTAAGGAACCTTGTGACGGATAAGCTGTAGTCCTCTTTTGCGATAGGGTAAGTATGTCGACTTTCCTTACCTCTCACAAGCTCAGGCGGACTTGGTTCTTCAAATTGAACGGATCGAGCACCGTCACTGGTGAAAATGAATAACCGATCTTTGCGGTTAGTTTCACCTTGATTAGAGCGCGACGACAAAGATCTTCGCTCTGCTTTCAACAAATAGTCCAGACACTCATGTGCATGGTCAACGGTAAAAGGAATTTCTTCTTCGTGGCCAAGTACAGCCTTCATTATTTCCTTTGAAACCATATCCCTACTAACCGAAACACGTGTACCGTCAGCATCACGTGACAAACGAGATGTTAGAACATAGTCGAGCAATTCGTTGCAAACAAGATTCACGTCTTCAAGTTGGTCAGAAGTCGAAACAACATTGTCAACACAGGACAAACTCAGGATGTAATGTTGCAACAATGTCTTCACGTGAACTTCCTTCTCTTCATTGTACTCGTCCACAAATATGTCACGTTCGGCCAATTTCTTTTCAGTGGAGAGAGTGACCAATTGTTTGTCAAAGTCAACGCCTATTCTGTAGAACTGGTTAAGAGTTTTCCGGTGCTCCATAATCTTGCAAAAGTGAAGAGAAGATAACAGGTTGAATCGAATAATCCCCACCTTTTTGTCCACTCCTTTTATTGTGTATTTTCCAATCAAAAACGAAGACTCATAGAGATTGGGCAATAGTTTGTTGTACAAATTGTCATGTAGTAATGACTCATTGGGGAAGTGGTCAAGGCTGAGTGCTTCAAAAATTCTGGCCTTCTGTCTTTGGAAGCATACCCACAAATACATGAGGACCTTTTCAAACGCAAGGGGTATCCAAAATACATCGGACGGCCATTCCAACTTGAGGTATTTTTGGGAATCAGTCAAGGGCACTATCTCGACTGCTGCGACACCATCTCTTATTGGTCCACCAACAACTTCGTTACCCCTAATAGAATTGATTTCTTTCACCAAATCATCAAAGGAGTGACTAGAGGAAAGAAAATGCCTCAATGCGCGGTTAAAGGACAGACCTTCAAAGAACGAGACCATCTCCCGGACGTATAGCTTCCCTTTTTTTACATCGTCTTTAAATCTATGATTGAAAAATGGTCCTTCTTTTTCCGGTGAAGGCGCAGGGGGGAATTGGACACAACGTACGTACCAACACAGTAGGCTTAAATAAACTTTCATGTACTTCAGTATGGTGTCGTAGTTAACCACATTCTTTGCCCAGACAGAATGCGACGCGCCTTCCGATAATTCGTCTTGTCCTTGAACCCGGGAGAATTGTGTTTCGCCTTCCGTTGTATTTTCATCGACTTTGATAACGGAGTTGAGGGCTGACTGGAAGGAGTTCCATTTTTCTTTCATTTTGTACTCCTTGAAACGAGTTGTCAGTTCCTTTGCATCCAAGATACAGACCTTCTTTGTCAACTGCGACCCGGAGTCACGTAGGAAAAGATTTACCATCACGTCAACAACCCTTGGTATAGGACCCGAGGATGGTTTGTCTGACGTTTCTTGCTCTCTGAAGTCAGGACGGGTTCCGGAAGAAGAAAGTTTAGTAACAATGAAAACCTTGTTCATGAGATGGCGGAAGACAGATTCGATGTCACGACTGACGGCAGTGATGAGTTCGTCCGTCAAAATATTCTCAGAGAATCCGTTAGGACCCTGTTGCTTCAGACAAGCTTTGACACGTCTTTTCATTGCATCCGTGTGATCCTTGTATTGGGAGTCATCATCAAATAATTCCAATGACAAACTTCGACCGCCTACATTTCCCGTAGACGACGAAGGTTGAGTGGCACCTGTGACTGCTTGATGTGGTGTTTCGGGAACGACTGCTGGTATTTGTACCACTTGAGTTCTTTTCTTATTCTGTGATGGTCTTTTTGATGTGTGGTGTCTCCTCTGCCTTCGTTTATCGACTGCACGCCGTTGACTGACCGGATGAGCTTTTGGATCGTTTGCAAACAACGTTGTTGGGGTACTATTACCTGAAGGTCTGTCTTGGTCTGCGGCTGCCCCTTCATCTCGTGGTGGAGTAGATGCTGGAGTACCGTTGACTTGTGCCGCCGCATTTGCGCCGGCTACATTGGTTGGAGTTGCGGCTGCATCTGTGACTTCATCTGGTGGTGAATTAGCCTTGTTACGTTTAGCGCTACTTCTTGTAAGTCTCGGCATTGTTTGATTGCTAATTGAGAGAACAACAAAATAAAATTGTGTGAAAAGCAATCTAAGTTGCTACAAGTGTTTTTTTTGTCGCATATCAAGAGATTCGTAAATGAGGTAAAGGAAAACAGAGTCGACTCAACTTCAAACCTCAGCAACTCTAACAACAAACAAACATCACGCAACTATGTACAAATATTTCCACTTTAACGGTAAACAAATGGTACAGCCTGCAACGCCGTTGCAAACGAAAAGTGAAAACGTTACCAAAACGAACCACAACGGTACGAAACACCGATCATCCATTTTGAGATACGGTAATGTATGCTAAGATTTTCCGACAAATAGTTTCAAACCCAGTAATTTGGTGATTTGCAATTGAAACCAAAATGGAACTCAAACTTTGCAACGCCGTTCCATGACTGTTGACATGAATTGTCGAAGAAACCGTTTCACCACCAAACCATATGTAGTACTTCATTTTGAGTTTTGAAATTGAAACATGATTCGAAATTTCAAATTGGAACATGATCCAAACACAAAGGCTGAAACGCCGTTCCGGTGACTCAATTCTGAAACGCCGTTCCATGATTGATGACATGAATTATACAAAATCACCCTTCACAACCGAAACAGAAGTCATTAGTATTATCATACGTACATTACTAGTACTACTACGTATACTACTATCGTATTATACCTATACAAAAAGGTATCTGTCTACGTAGCTACTACTGTCATAGAATACTGGTGGACAAAACTAGGCAAATTCATTACCAGTAAGATCACCGGCACACATGTGTTGTTGTTAAGAAGTACAACCTCACCGGTACATAAAAGTTCTCACTGCATCACAAGTTGAGAACGTTAAGAATAAAAGTCATTGCACTACTTTTTCTTGTTCTCTATTCAAAAAGAGCGCGGGTGGATATTTCTTTACTTAATGTTCTTATTTTTAAATAAGAAAATGGTTTTATTCTTCATTGTTCTAGATTTACAGCGGTAGATCTGACAGGTTTGTAAGTCTCGATTCTTTGTTTGGAACACACATGGCCACACACACACAAACACACACACACAGAGAATACATTTTTTTTCGAACTGATTTAACACCGTGATTTTACAGTGTGGTGATTGTACAGTGTTATTTTACAGTGTGATTTTACAGCGTGAATTTTTTTTCTTTTCGAGTCAAAAAATACTGTTTCCCTTCATAATCATCTTACCAAACTTATCTTGAGCAGAGTTGGTTTACCGTACTTGTACGACAAAGCACTCCGTCCGAGAACGCGGGATCCCACTTAACTGATCAGCAATGGTCACTATTATGCAGGGAATTCAGGCTCGAGATATTTTAATCCGAATAAGCTGCCTTTGCTGGAAAAAGAATTGGACGGCATTGGACTGTAGAGGAATTGCTGGATAGATATTGTTTGGACTGCAGCCTTACATATACGTCTTGAAATCAACGAATCTGCATCTATTGCGTAGATATATCAACAGGATAAAGATCCAGTTTTTCGTGAGAAAGGAGTAAGATTGAACAACGTATCGGCAACAACAATTTGACCGACAAATTTCCCCTGTAGTTTGAGAGAACGATTCGGAACAAAGTATCGGAACAACGGACGGAGGTACGGCGAACAACTATTGTAAGAACAAGCAAGAAGGGTACAAATGGGAGAGATAGGCAATGATTACAATGCCACCTGCATTGCTGATAAGAATGTATTTCCTCCTTTTTCTATTTTGCTATTTACATAGGACCGTATTGGAAACAACGGATCGGAAGGCAACACTGGGTCAAAGGCGGAAAAAACAACAACGTAAGATAGAGGGAAAATGATGCCTGCATCCTGCATTGCTCATGATGTCCTCCTAACTTGTGTTTCCCTCCTTCTTATTTTCATAGGAACGGATCAGTAGTAGAACAATCAATTTGAGACAACGTCGGACAAGGCGGACGCAGGATCGTAACAATTTGATCGGACGAATTGAACGCAACAACAAAAACAAGGCCAACAGTGTAGGTTAGTGACACGTAGATTATACTATTCTTTTGTTATTATTTACTAAATGTAGCGCATCCATACATACTTACCCATTTGGTTCAATTCACATATCATCATAAACTCGAATACAATCGTAGACTACGGCAACGACATAGAGCAACAACAGCAACCGGAAACCTAGCGACAGCGATAGCAAAAGCAGCAAGCGAGAACTATCCAAGCGGCCGCAACCCGGAACCATCGAACCAACAGCGGCAGCGATAGCAACAACAGCGCCAGCAACAGCAGCAAGCGGCAACACCAATAGCAACAGCAGCAATAGGGAACAATCCAACCGCCCGCAAAAGTAAGAATTGCGGTTCCAAACAACTCATTCTGAAACGCCGTTCCAGAAAGTTTACCCTGAAACAAAAATACAGACACAATTACCGTTCCAGAATAGTAAGTCCGAAACGCCATTACAGAATCTTGACCCAGAAACGCCAATACACCAGACGTTCAAATCAGAATTGCCATTCCAGACAACTCAATCTGAAACGCCGTTCCACAAACTTGACCCAGAAACGCCACTACAGAGATTCTGCGGATTTTGAAGCGGACGGAACCGGGAACGAACTAACCAACAGCGGCAGCGATATCAACAGGTGGGAACATTCGAAGCGGCCACAAAAGTCACAAATGCGGTTACCGACAACTGAATATGAAACGCCGTTCCACAAAGTTGACACGGAAACACACTCCATGGGCAAATCGATTCATCGTCTTCCTCAAACATCTTATCTGCAAAGAGTCCGGCAACGGTCACACAAGAAAGGCACCCGGTGCAATGGGATTGACTACAACAACAAAGCAATTGGCAACAAAATCAATGAAGCAAAAATCAAAGAGGAAACGGGGGAAGACAGAGAGAAAGAGAATGAAATCAAAATTTCTCAAAAACGGAGAAACGTCATCATCAACAATCCACCAGACTTACAACCACTTGTCGGAGATAAAACACAAGAAGCGTAAAAGTATGAAGGAAATTGTACAACATGTGGAGCAAATGGCATTGAAAACAGTTCACAAGAATGGGTTTCGAGGTAAATTCATGGAAACACGATGGGGTTTTAAAACAATTGGAGGAAGGGAATACACATTGGAAGAGGCGGTGTCTATTGATAGTTTCATGACATTGGATAGTACCGACGATCAGTTGCTTTTAGCAGTCGCCAAATCAGAACCATCATTGAGAATCTTTGCAAAAGGTTCCAAAAAATGTGCAAAACAACGCTTGGGTACTCCCAAAAATATAGAAATTACAAGAACATTTGCTGCGGAAATTGTTCAATCTAAACCCAAAATAGGCCGGGGAACCAAACGTGACAGTGTAAACAGTGGATATGGTATTATTGGGATGAGACCAAATCGATTGAAATCGGGAAATGGTGTGTATGTTTTCAACAAGAATGTGGAACCAAAAACACAAGACCACCTTGAACAGAAAGCCCTACACTTTGTGAAGGAAATGCAGCTTTGTTTACGTAAAATGTCCAAATTTGTCAACCTTGAAACAACTGTGATGAATGAGGTTGTTAGTCGTACAACACTGAATGCAATCGGCCATCACGCAACGGCCTTTTCTATTGGAAAGGATTATCACTCGAAATGCCATACCGATGCCGATATGTTCTATACAAGGCTGACGGTTATTGCTCCAAAACATGTAAGTGATGACGAGGTGATTTATTACTTTGTGTTCCCAACGTATAAAGTGAAAGTTCCATTGAGGTCAGGCGATACTCTATTGTTCAATCCATTAGTATTACATAGCTGTTCGAATCCAAAATACGAAGGCTGTTATATTATGAGTGCCTATGTGTCGACAAAAACTGTGAGAAGAGCTGATCCTCTATAATATATTAAACAATAATTTAAAGTTAGACGTTCCATTCACTTCGCTTGTTTTACTGCGACATTGTGCAATCGTTTCGGAGTAGCTATCAATCAAAACGTACGAGAAATATGTTACGATCAATAGGGAGGAGCATTCAATTCTTCACTAATACTAAGTGATTATGGATATTGTAGTACGAAAACAATTAAGTATTGGATGTATCAGAGAGGACCTCACTATAGTCATCATCATTCGATGACATTGAACAATCATCACCTGAATTAGTAGCATCATCATTATTGTCGCTGTCCTCTTCAACAATAGTGCATTGGGAGTAGAGTGCCTCTTCATTAGGCAAAGATGACGTTGTCTTGTGGAATTCATCCAGCCAAGCCCTTCGATTAGAGACAACTAGATATGAGTTAGATTGCAACGTACCAATTGCATCAAGTTCAGGGACAACTGCTACATCAGAAAGTATGCTGTCGACATGAAATAAGAACAGGGAATTGTCGTCTACTTCACCTCTCGTCACAAACAACGAAGCTGTTGGTAGTGGAGTGGATTTAAACTTGGTCACTACTGCATAAATGCCTTCGTTGGCAATTTCGTACTCAGAAACAAATGAGTAAGGCTGCTTCAGATTGTAGAGTTCAAGGAAACACATAATATGACAGGGTATTTCACATGTGTCGACATCAAACAACGCCCAATCATACCAGACAGAGTTTAGTTGGCCACCATCGGAACGATATGAAGGGTGGCTCCGAAACAAGTAATTTTGCTGTGTGCATTCATCAAACCTGTTATGTTCAGTAAATTCTTTCACGAACGTACAGTCCTCCAAAAGTGGAAGCACATTCTGACATACAAAAGACAACACGATGGGAGAAATATAGGGTTTTGTTTTGTTCGATGACCTAACCCATCTCATAGTACTTGCCCCATCGTCGTTAGTGAAAACGTGAAATTTTGAACCAGAAACTTCGGGAGGGACTCGATTACCAGAAACATCTTCTGCCGTCACTAAATTAAACTTGGAAGTAGCTACTCGTAACAGCATTTTTTCTTCCTGTCGCTTTGCCGTTTGCATTATCAATGTCGAAGCATTCTGTTGAGTGTTCTTCGAGGGTGCTTTGATTTCAGTTTTGTGGTGTGATTCGGAATAAGAAGAATCCCATCCGCATGGAAGTCCCCAAAGTTTAATGTACTCAACAACGTGAAAGTATAGATGGTTTTTGATCAGTTTTGTACCCATTCCCTCTCTGAGGCAGGTCGAATTAATACAATTGATAAAATGGATTATCATCTTGGGGAGATTTTCCAATCCAGAAATGGGTATATTCCCATGCTTCAAGAATTCTTCCATGGAGAGTATCAGTTGAATTACCTCTACTTGTTTCTGAATAAATGTCGCGTCCTTGATGATGTTTATTGCCACATCGGAACAAAGGGTGATCAGAATGGAAATGAGCATTCCCGAAAAATCATTACCCTCCTTTTTGGTAATGGAGAGAAGCTGACTGGAAAACTTGGTTCTGGGGAAATCTCTGTCCGATTGCCTTGACAAAAGACCACCGTATAACTGCGCAAGTGAACCAATAGTAGCTGATGTGCCATTTGTGTTTAAATCAGGGGCATACCAACACTTAGGACTACCCTTTAACAATGAATCGAGTGATTCTACTGCCCGACGTGCTACACCCAGTTGATGCATATGCAAACACTCACCGGGAGTAGCAAAGTGAATGTTGTTGACATTACTACCAAAATTGAGGCTGTGAAAAGCATTTTTTATGGGATGGTGCGATATGCTTTTGAAGTACTCCAGGTGTTCCCGTGCAGAATTGTTTGGGGGGGAATCAAAATCTTCTGGAACCCAGAGACGAGTCAGTTCCTCCACTTGGGCTTTTGGTTTATGGATGACACGTGTAGGACATGTACAATGTCGGCACAATTTCTTCACCTTTTGCGTGTAGGATCCATACTTTCCACATAGTTTGTCATGAAGTTCTGTATCCCCAACAACATAGGCAATTGCAAATTTCATTTTCACTTTGAACACTTTTCCTGCATACGGAAGATAATCCCACTCCAACCCGCCCTGCATTTCAAATACTTCCTTGAAAGATTGCAAAGCCGATGCAAGCGCGGTGTGTAGATTTTGAATATTATCTTTCGCCGTGGTTTTTTTCGTGTGTCTTATGCTCTCAATTTCAGTGTCGGGATGAAAATAAATTGTGGTCCAAGCGTCAGGTCGTTTTCTTGCTTCAGTATTGAAAATACCAAGAGTCATGTTGAGAGGAGTGAGTGACAGACGACCATGTGCATCCAAGCTGATTCCATCCATGTAGAAAATGATCGGAACAAGGATTTCATCATTTTCATTGCAGATCTGCTTCCACGATTCCGTCCACCAAGAGCCGTGGTGTAGTTCTGTTATGTATGTTTCATTGGTGAGTGGTGGGTTGTTTTCGGGTGAAAGAGGAGTCTCGACATTCGGAAAAGACAAATTGGTTTCTTGCATCAACTCCTTATTGGTCAGAAGGGAATGAAGTGCGTCTGGGAAGGATCGAACAAATATTTGGGTGGGTAAATTGCAAGGTAACCAGTTAATTATGTGTGGCTCAAACTTGGTCTCTGAAATACCCAAATTGGACTTGATTTCACTAAATATGGCTTCTCGATGGCGGGGGTAGATAGAGCTAAAGTCAACACCATGAATAGTTTGACATTCGTTTGCCCATTGAAAAATAGATTTGAACGTGTTTAGAGGTAACTTGTGTTTCGTCATTAGATTCATGAGCTTTATTTCAGCAATGAGCCTATTGGTAGGTGAAAAAGAAAGATGAGATCGGATCAATTCCTCTTTTTCATTGATGTTTGGTTGGGATGCGGTGGGTTCCGAAGCATCCATACCATTATCGTTCTGAATAGGAAGGCAAATTTCTTCATGAATAACCATGTCATTGTTGTTGCTGTTGTCTTCTGAAGGAAACAACTGTGATTCCATTACATTTCTATCCATTGGTGGAACAAATAAGTTGTGTACTACCTGACTGTTTAGAACAGAGTTGAACGTTTCGTTTGAGGATGCCTTGTTAGTGTGAGCGGCAGCAAAAGAAGCGGAAGGAACGATTGGACCATTCTCCGTCAATGTCAGGCCATATTGTGTAGGTGAATGACGAACTGTACTAGTGGTTTCTTCTTTGGCAGATGACAAAAATTCCATTAGGTTATGCTTTAAATAGAAATCACGGCAACAAGCTATTGAATCAAGGTGACGTGAAAGGCCTCGTGATACATATCGGTATGATTTGTGTGTAGACAAATCTTGTCTGCTTCCGATGAATGTCTTCGATTTGCCCTTACAGGTCAGGCAGCTACGACATATAAATGATTTGGGAATTTTGGTATAACAACCACTCTTGAAGTGATGGCGATTTTTACTAGGTTGTGACATGTTCTTCTAATGGAAGAAGGGAGGGGGAGAAATGGTTTCGATGGGGGTGTTAAATGAACATGATGAAAATGAGCATGATGCTATCGGATCGAGCATGAAAAGGCATGATGGTATGAAAAAAGAAACGTCGTGACATAGAAACAAGGCAGAAACATAGTACTAGTACGAAGTAGCAAACAAACACTTCGGAAAATAATTTTATTTCATATCTTGGGTTAAGGTTAGGAAGTTGTTTGGCACCGAGATTTCAAATTTGAACATGATTTTGAACACAAAAGCATGAAACGCCGTTCCGGTGACTGAATTCTGAAACGCCGTTCCATCATTGTTGACATGAATTGTACAAAAGATCGTTTCACCACTCAAACAGAAATTGATACTATCATACCTACATTACTACTACTACTAGTACTATCATAATACACACGGACACATATCTAAGACAAAAGGTTTTTAGGAAACAATTTAAAAAAGAAAGAATGGTGGTGAAATCGTGTAGGAGGAAGTTAGTGCTGTAGAGTTGTACAAAAATTTGTTAAGACAAGCATGATGCTATCGAAGCGAGCATTAAAAGGCACGATGGTATGAAAGAAGACACGACGTGACATACCGTAGAAAACAACGCGGAAAAATAGCGAACTAACACTTCTGAAAGTAAATTTATTTCATATCTTGGGATAAGGTTAGAAAGTGTGGAAGTGAAAAGTAGATTTTTTAAATCAATTTAGTCAAAATGGAGAGATCAATGGACATTTTGAGTCTTCGGGGAGAATTTTGGTCGCAACCTGAGGGGGGTCGAAAATCATTACCACAAAAATTGTGAATTTAAAAAAATACCCTTGCGCATAACAAACGCAGGGTCGATTTTCTGAAAATAGGGCTTGCGAGGGGTCGCGTGGGGTCGCGTGACAGTTATCGGACGTTGTTGCGCCCATCACAAAAAATTCTCTATGTATTTTTGCACGCAACGATTTGAAGGAGGACTATTTTTGCACGGATAGTTTCAGCCCCAGTATTATTGATGCTTCACAATTTTGCTATTCTACAACTTCGTTTCATGCTTACCCCATTAATATTTATTCTCCATTCGATTGTTGTTTTCTCCACACAAAACGCATCTTTTGTAATAATATCCTCTATGTACAATGATATTGTCGTAACATCATTACGAATTTCTTAACAAATATACAAGCTTCTTGATAACCAGCAATATATTCTGTTACACACATTTTACAATACTCACACTACAAATATCGAATACCAAAAGCCAACAAACATATTGTTGTACGAAGACGAAGATAATATTTTATCCGCATTTGCCATAATCTTGTTCATACTATTCAATTTTAGCAGCAGACAAATTTATTGTGGCAACCCACATTAGTGTTGTTGTTGTTGGAGGAGGAGATAAATTGCCGTTGTTGTTGTTGTTGTTGTTGTTGGGGGAGGAGGAGGGTCATGTTGAAAATCTAGGCCACCTTATTCATATTCCTTGCCCCCAGCCGCCAGAGGTACAGAACAATCAGCTGGTAACGTCAAGGTGTTGCTATCTGACATTGATCCAAAAATCATGTTTCCTTATTTTGCTATTGGTAACGAGGTTACAATCAAGGATATGCCACTCCCCAGGATGGGAGTAGTCAAGAGGTATGCATATAAGAAGAACAACTAATTTCCTGCCTTTCCTGGATACAAGGAGTAAAAGACAAAACCGGATGACACACAGGTGGTGGCCTGCACAATTTGATACCCGTATGACCGTATTGTGGCAAATACACCTCCGTACTACACGTTGTCTGATTTATTGAATTCGAAGGATCCATTGTGCAATACGCAAGTGGCACAAAATTCAAACAATGATGAAAGCACAGAAGGATGATAGTTTACGTATTCTTGGTGTTATCAACCAGATGCAAGTTCCCGTGAAATTCACTTTGGGCATCTAACATGTCAAAAGATCAACAACTTGTTCAAAACATAAATGTTGACTTTACCAGTCGGGTACTAAGTTTGTATCCAATTCATATCTCCATCTCTCAAAAGCCAGTATTAGTAGTACTATTATTACAGCAGTGTACTGAAGAAACAATGCCTTATCTATTTCTACCAACATGGCACCATTTATTTAATATAAAAATAGACCATTATCCTGAGTCATCTTATTGTGACAACGTTAGAAAACATTACTTTACCATAATAGTTTAAAGTGTAACTTGTGAATAACTTTGGTTTTCCTTGCAACAATAACAAATAAGAAGATGAGGTTTATCTGGTTTTGGAATCCCATCATCATTCTTTACATCCTAAATGTCACAACCATTCAATATTCTAAAAACATGCTCCTCGCTCTCATTATTCATGTTTCAACAATTGTTTCACATAAAGGTTATGTAAAACACCACCAATAAGAAGGTGTTGTAACTAATTTTAGTGCTCCTTTGTCCAACAATATAAAAAATATAACAATGATTAGTTGAGATGTGCCTGGCATTTTGTTGTTGTTGCTTTTGTTGAATTACTATGTTGCCCCACCGTTACTTTCTTTCAAAATAAGAGAATCATAACTTTTATTTATCTTAGTTGTCCTTGTTTTTTATTTTTTGGAAGAAGCAAAAATTCTACAAACACATTAATGAATCAAAAACTTTTAAATAATGGTTAGTGTATTCTTCTTGTTCCTTCCAACAAGAACAAGAAAAAAGAGAATCAGTAGTACTTCAGATGGGCATCAGATCTGGATCATCAACATACTATAATGGGGTATCATTGAATTACAAAATAATAAGATCAGGATTGTATTGTTACACAGTAATAAAGAAAAGAATTATTCATGTTGTTACTATACGTCCGATAACTGTCACGCGACCCCACGCGACCCCTCGCAAGCCCTATTTTCAGAAAATCGACCCTGCGTTTGTTATGCGCAAGGGTATTTTTTTAAATTCACAATTTTTGTGGTAAAGATTTTTGACCCCCCTCAGGTTGCGACCAAAATTCTCCCCGAAGACTCAAAATGTCCATTGATCTCTCCATTTTGACTAAATTGATTTAAAAAATCTACTTTTCACTACCACACTTTCTAACCTTAACCCAAGATATGAAATAAAATTAGTTTCAGAAGTGTTAGTTTGCTACGTTTCCGCATTGTTTTTTACGGTATGTCACATCGTGTCTTCTTTCATACCATCGTGCCTTTTAATGCTCGCTTCGATAGCATCATGCTCGTCTTAACAAATTTTTGTAGAACTCTACAGCGCTAACTTCCTCCTACACGATTTCACCACCATTCTTTCTTTTATTTTGTTTCCAAAAATACTTTTTTCTTAGATATGTGTCTGGGTGTATTATGATAGTACTAGTAGTAGTAGTAATGTAGGTATGATAGTATTGATTTCTGTTCGAGTTGTGAAACGATTTTTTGTACAATTCATGTCAACAATGATGGAACGGCGTTTCAGAATTCAGTCACCGGAACGGCGTTTCATGCTTTTGTGTTCAAAATCATGTTCAAATTTGAAATCTCGGTGCCAAACAAATTCCTAACCTTAACCCAAGATATGCAATAAAATTATTTTCAGAAGTGTTTGTTTGCTACTTCGTACTAGTACTATGTTTCTGCCTTGTTTCTATGTCACGACGTTTCTTTTTTCATACCATCATGCCTTTTCATGCTCGATCCAATAGCATCATGCTCATTTTCATCATGTACATTTAACACCCCCATCGAAACCATTTCTCCCCCTCCCTTCTTCCATTAGAAGAACATATCACAACCTAGTAAAAATCGCCATCACTTCAAGAGTGGTTGTTATACCAAAATTCCCAAATCATTTATACGTTGTAGCTGCATGTCCTGTAAGGGCAAATCAAAGACATTCATCGGAAGCAGACAAGATTCGTCTACACACAAATCATACCGATATGTATCACGAGGCCTTTCACGTCACCTTGATTCAATAGCTTGTTGCCGTGATTTCTATTTAAAGCATAACCTAATGGAATTTTTGTCATCTGCCAAAGAAGAAACCACTAGTACAGTTCGTCATTCACCTACACAATATGGCCTGACATTGACCGAGAATGGTCCAATTGTTCCTTCCGCTTCTGTTGCTGCCGCTCACACTAACAAGGCATCCTCAAACGAAACGTTCAACTCTGTTCTAAACAGTTAGGTAGTACACAACTTATTTGTTCCACCAATTGACAGAAATGTAATGGAATCACAGTTGTTTCCTTCAGAAGACAACAGCAACAACGATGACATGGTTATTCATGAAGAAATTTGCCTTCCTATTCAGAACGATAATGGTATGGATGCTTCGGAACCCACCGCATCCCAACCAAACATCAATGAAAAAGAGGAATTGATCCGATCTCATCTTTCTTTTTCACCTACCAATAGGCTCATTGCTGAAATAAAGCTCATGAATCTAATGACGAAACACAAGTTACCTCTAAACACGTTCAAATCTATTTTTCAATGGGCAAACGAATGTCAAACTATTCATGGTGTTGACTTTAGCTCTATCTACCCCCGCCATCGAGAAGCCATATTTAGTGAAATCAAGTCCAATTTGGGTATTTCAGAGACCAAGTTTGAGCCACACATAATTAACTGGTTACCTTGCAATTTACCCACCCAAATATTTGTTCGATCCTTCCCAGACGCACTTCATTCCCTTCTGACCAATAAGGAGTTGATGCAAGAAACCAATTTGTCTTTTCCGAATGTCGAGACTCCTCTTTCACCCGAAAACAACCCACCACTCACCAATGAAACATACATAACAGAACTACACCACGGCTCTTGGTGGACGGAATCGTGGAAGCAGATCTGCAATGAAAATGATGAAATCCTTGTTCCGATCATTTTCTACATGGATGGAATCAGCTTGGATGCACATGGTCGTCTGTCACTCACTCCTCTCAACATGACTCTTGGTATTTTCAATACTGAAGCAAGAAAACGACCTGACGCTTGGACCACAATTTATTTTCATCCCGACACTGAAATTGAGAGCATAAGACACACGAAAAAAACCACGGCGAAAGATAATATTCAAAATCTACACACCGCGCTTGCATCGGCTTTGCAATCTTTCAAGGAAGTATTTGAAATGCAGGGCGGGTTGGAGTGGGATTATCTTCCGTATGCAGGAAAAGTGTTCAAAGTGAAAATGAAATTTGCAATTGCCTATGTTGTTGGGGATACAGAACTTCATGACAAACTATGTGGAAAGTATGGATCCTACACGCAAAAGGTGAAGAAACTGTGCCGACATTGTACATGTCCTACACGTGTCATCCATAAACCAAAAGCCCAAGTGGAGGAACTGACTCGTCTCTGGGTTCCAGAAGATTTTGATTCCCCCCCAAACAATTCTGCACGGGAACACCTGGAGTACTTCAAAAGCATATCGCACCATCCCATAAAAAATGCTTTTCACAGCCTCAATTTTGGTAGTAATGTCAACAACATTCACTTTGCTACTCCCGGTGAGTGTTTGCATATGCATCAACTGGGTGTAGCACGTCGGGCAGTAGAATCACTCGATTCATTGTTAAAAGGTAGTCCTAAGTGTTGGTATGCCCCTGATTTAAACACAAATGGCACATCAGCTACTATTGGTTCACTTGCGCAGTTATACGGTGGTCTTTTGTCAAGGCAATCGGACAGAGATTTCCCCAGAACCAAGTTTTCCAGTCAGCTTCTCTCCATTACCAAAAAGGAGGGTAATGATTTTTCGGGAATGCTCATTTCCATTCTGATCACCCTTTGTTCCGATGTGGCAATAAACATCATCAAGGACGCGACATTTATTCAGAAACAAGTAGAGGTAATTCAACTGATACTCTCCATGGAAGAATTCTTGAAGCATGGGAATATACCCATTTCTGGATTGGAAAATCTCCCCAAGATGATAATCCATTTTATCAATTGTATTAATTCGACCTGCCTCAGAGAGGGAATGGGTACAAAACTGATCAAAAACCATCTATACTTTCACGTTGTTGAGTACATTAAACTTTGGGGACTTCCATGCGGATGGGATTCTTCTTATTCCGAATCACACCACAAAACTGAAATCAAAGCACCCTCGAAGAACACTCAACAGAATGCTTCGACATTGATAATGCAAACGGCAAAGCGACAGGAAGAAAAAATGCTGTTACGAGTAGCTACTTCCAAGTTTAATTTAGTGACGGCAGAAGATGTTTCTGGTAATCGAGTCCCTCCCGAAGTTTCTGGTTCAAAATTTCACGTTTTCATTAACGACGATGGGGCAAGTACTATGAGATGGGTTAGGTCATCGAACAAAACAAAACCCTATATTTCTCCCATCGTGTTGTCTTTTGTATGTCAGAATGTGCTTCCACTTTTGGAGGACTCTACGTTTGTGAAAGGATTTACTGAACATAACAGGTTTGACGAATGCACACAGCAAAATTACTTGTTTCGGAGCCACCCTTCATATCGTTCCGATGGTGGCCAACTAAACTCTGTCTGGTATGATTGGGCGTTGTTTGATGTCGACACATGTGAAATACCCTGTCATATTATGTGTTTCCTTGAACTCTACAATCTGAAGCAGCCTTACTCATTTGTTTCTGAGTACGAAATTGCCAACAAAGGCATTTATGCAGTAGTGACCAAGTTTAAATCCACTCCACTACCAACAGCTTCGTTGTTTGTGACGAGAGGTGAAGTAGACGACAATTCCCTGTTCTTATTTCATGTCGACAGCATACTTTCCAATGTAGCAGTTGTCCCAGAACTTGATGCAATTGGTAGGTTGCAATCAAACTCATATCTAGTTGTCTCTAATCGAAGGGCTTGGCTGGATGAATTCCACAAGACAACGTCATCTTTGCCTAATGAAGAGGCACTCTACTCCCAATGCACTATTGTTGAAGAGGACAGCAACAATAATGATGATGCTACTAATTCAGGTGATGATTGTTCAATGTCATCGAACGATGATGACGATAGTGAGGTCCTCTCTGATACATCCAATACTTAATTGTTTTCCTACTACAATATCCATAATCACTTAGTATTAGTAAAGAGTTTACTAATGCTCCTCCATATTGATCGTAACATATTTCTCGTACGTTTCGATTGATAGCTACTCCGAAATGATTGCACAATGTCGCAGGAAAACAAGCGAAGTGAATGGAACGTCTAACTTTAAATTCTTCTTTAATATATTATAGAGGATCAGCTCTTCTCACAGTTTTTGTCGATACATAGGCGCTCATAATATAACAGCCTTTGTATTTTGGATTCGAACAGCTATGTAATACTAATGGATTGAACAATAGAGTATCGCCTTACCTCAATGGAACTTTCACTTTATACGTTGGGAACACAAAGTAATAAATCACCTCGTCATCACTTACATGTTTTGGAGCAATAACCGTCAGCCTCGTATAGAACATATCGGCATCGGTATGGCATTTTGAGTGATAATCCTTTCCAATAGAAAAGGCTGTTACGTGATGACCGATTGCATTCAGTGTTGTACGACTAACAACCTCATTCATCGCAGTTGTTTCAAGTTTGATCCATTTTTCCATTGGACTTAAACAAAGCTGCATTTCCTTCACAATGTGTAGGGCTGTCTCTTCAAGGTTTTCTTTTGTTGTCGTGTCCACATCGTTTTTGAAAACATACACACCATTTCCCGATTTCAATCGATTTGGTCTCATCCCAATAATACCATATCCACTGTTTACACTGTCACGTTTGGTTCCCCGGCCTATTTTGGGTTTAGATTGAACAATTTCCCCAGCGAACCTTCTTGTATTTTCTATATTTTCTTTGGTACCCAACCGTTCTTTTGCAAACTGTCTGGAAGCTTTTGCAAAGATTTTCAATGATGGTTCTGATTCTGCGAACGCTAAAAGAAACTTGTCGTAGTTACTATCCAATGATTTGAAACTGTCTATAGACACAGCCTCTGTCAATGGATATTCCTTTTCTTTGACTGTTTTCCAACCCCAAGTTGTTTCCATGAATTTACTTCTATAGCCATTTTTGTATACTGTTTTCAATGCTACTTGTTCGACATGTTGGAGATTGGACTTTATACTTTGACGTGCCTTGTTTGGTTTTATCTCCAACAGGTGTTTGTAAGTCTGGTGTATTGTTGTTGATGGTGCTGCGTTTTTGAGAAAATTTGAAGTCATTCTCTGTCTACTTCTTGTACCTTTCTGTTGTCTCTTTGCTCTTTGTTTTTTTGCTCTTTCTTCAATTAGCTTTGGTTTTCTTTTGAATCCCTTCGTTCGGTGTTGCCGCCGACGCATTGCTGACAATGACATCTCCAACAACAATGTAATTGACGACTCGAATTGGCATTGGAGTAGGAGATGAATCGAATTGGCGTTGGACTAGGAGACGAATCGCGAGGGGGACGATGAGGAGCAGCGTTGGAGTTGTAGACGAATTGTCGTTGTAGTAGGAAGTTCGATTGTTCCCGGTTGTTGCTGCTGTTGCTCTCGCTGCTGTTTCTCTCGCTGGCTGTTGCTCTCGCTGGCTGTTGCTCTCGCTGCTGTTGCTCCCACTGCTGCTGTTGCTCCCACTGCTGCTGCTCCCGCTTGCTGCTGTTGCTATTGCTGCCGCTTGCCGCTGTTGTTATCGCTGCCGCTTGCCGCTGTTGTTATTGCTGCCGCTTGCCGATGTTGCTATCAATGCTGCTTTCCGATGTTGGTAATCTGCAGAACGTCTGTATTGTCGTTTTAGGGTCAACTTTCCGGAATGGCGTTTCAGCTGTTGTTGCTATCTGAAGTTGCCGTTGTTGACGATCCTATTATATGATATGATATGATAAATGAACAAAATGGGTGAGTATTCATCTAATGGTGTACTACATAGAGTAAATAATAACAACAACATAGTAATATAATCTACGTCCCACTAACCTACACCGTTGGCCTCCTTTTCTTATTGCTTTCCAATTGTCCGATCGATTTGATGCTTATGATTTCAAGGGAAGATTCGCCGCACCTTTAGTGTTCCGATTCGCCGCACCTATAGGGAACAGGCAGGACGCCGCACCTCCAGCGTTGTTTCCGATCCGTTCTTTCCTGTCGTCCGTTTACGTTGATCTGTTGTTGCTCCAATTGATCGTTGTTCCGATCCGTACCTATGAAATTAAGAAGGGAAACAAAATTGAGGAATACATCATCAGCAATGTAGGATGTAGGCATCATTGTCCATCTATCTCAAGTTGTTCCTTTTGCTGCCTTTGACTCTGTGTTGCCTTCCCATCCGTTGTTTCCAATCCGGTCCTAGTATGAAAAGAAAAGAAAAAATATAAGGGAGGAAATACATTATCAGCAATGCCAGAGGCAGTATATCTCTCTCATTCGTACCGTTACTTCTTCCGACAATCGTAGTTCCGACAATACTTGTTCCCCGAACGTCGGTCCGTTGTTACGATCCGTTGTGTCCACCTCCTCCCGTTACAATTTTTCGCACCTCAAGGGAAAATTCGTCGGTCAAATCGTTGTTGCCGGCGATACGTTGTTCAACCTTACTCCTATATCACGAAAAACTGGATCTTTATCCTGTTGATATAAATACACAAGGGATGCAGATTTGTTACTTTTCACGACGTGTTTGCGGGCCCTCAAACAATATCTATCAAGCAATTCCTCTCTTATCCTGGTCTCTATTGTCTTTTTTCAGCAAAGGCAGTTGTTTCGGACTAAAATATCTCGAGCCTGAATTCCCTGCCTACTAGTGATCATTGCTGATCAGTTCAGTGGGATCCCGCGTTCTTGGACGGAGTGCTTTGTCGTACAAGTACGATAAAGCAACTCTGCTCAAGATAAGTTCGGTAAGATTATGAAGGGAAAGAGTATTTTTGGACTAGAAGTGAAACAAAATTCACACTGTAAAATCACTATGTAAAATCACACTGTACTAAAATCACACTGAAATATCACCACACTGTAAAATCACACTATTCATTTTGAAAAAAAATGATTTTGCTGTGTGTGTGTTTGTGTGTTTGTGTGTGTGTGTGTGTGTGTGTGTGTGTGTTCGAAAAAAAAGAATCGATTTACTAACCTATCAGATCTACCGAAGTAAATCTCGAACAATGAAGAATATTTCCATTTTGTTCATTACAAATAAGAACGTTAAGTAAATAAATCTCCACCCGCGCTCTTTTTGAATAGAGAACAATAAAAAGTAGTGCAATGAGTTTTATTCTTAACGTTCTCAACTTGTGATGCAGTGAGAACTTTTATGTACCGGTGAGGTTGTACTTCTTACCAACACATGTGTGCCGGTGATCTTACTGGTAATGAATTTGCCTAGTTTTGTCCAGCAGTATTCTACGACAGTAGTAGCTACGGTACGTAGACAGAAACCGTTGTGTCCAGGTATATAACGATAGTAGTACTAGTAGTAGTAGTAATGTAGGTATGATAATACTAATGACTTCTGTTTCGGTTGTGAAGGGTTATTTTGTACAATTCATGTCATCAATCATGGAACGGCGTTTCAGAATTCAGTCACCGGAACGGCGTTTCATGCTTTTGTGTTCGAATCATGTTTAAATTTGAAATTTCAAAATGAAGTAGTGCGTAAGGTTGGATTGTGGTGAAACGGTTTCTTGTACAATTCATGTCAACATTCATGGAACGGCGTTTCAGATATCTGTAACCGGAACTGCTTTTCAGACGTTGTTTTCGAATCATGTTTCAACTTCAAATCTCAAAATGAAGTACTACATACGGTTTTGTGGTGAAACGGTTTCTTGGACAATTCATGTCAACAGTCATGGAACGGCGTTGCAAAGTTTGAGTTCCAATTTGGTTTCAATTGCAAATCACAAAATTACTGGGTTTTAAACTATTTGTCGGAAAATCTTAACATACATTACCGTATCTCAAAATGGATGATCGGTGTTTCGTACCATTGTGGTTTGTTTTGGTAACGTTTTCACTTTTCGTTTGCAACGGCGTTGCAGGCTGTACCATTTGTTTACCGTAAAAGTGGAAATATTTGTACATTGTTGCATGATGTTTGTTTGTCGATAGAGTCGCTGTGGTTTGAAGTTGAGTCGATCCTGTTTTTCGTTACCTCATTTGAGAATCTCTTGATATGCGACAAAAAAAACACTTGTAGCAAATTCGATTGCTTTTCACACAATTTTATTTCGTTGTTCTCTAAATTAGCAATCAAACAATGGCGAGACTTGTTACAAGAAGTAGCGCTAAACGTATGGCTAATTCACCACCAGATGAAGTCACAGATGCAGCCGCAACTCCAACCAACGACGTAGCCGGCGCAAATGCAGCGCCAGAAGTCAACGGTACTCCAGCATCTACTTCACCACGAAATGAAGGGGCAGCCGTAGACCAAGACAGACCTTCAGTTAATACCCCAACAACGTTGTTTGCAAACGATCCAAAAGCTCATCCGGTCAGTCAAGGGCGTGCAGTCGATAAACCAAGGAAGAGGAAACACAACACATCGAAAAGTCCATCACAGAATAAGAAAAGAAGTCATGTGGTAGAAATACCAGTAGTCGTTCCCAAAACACCACATCAAGCAGTCACAGGTGCTGCTCAACCTTCGTCGTCTTCGGGAAATGTAGGCGGTCAAAGTTTGTCATTGGAATTATTTGATGATGACTCCCAATACAAGGATCACACGGATGCAATGAAAAGACGTGTCAAAGCTTGTCTGAAGCAACAGGGTCCTAACGGATTCTCTGAGAATATTTTGACGGACGAACTCATCACTGCCGTCAGTCGTGACATCGAATCTGTCTTCCGCCATCTCATGAACAAGGTTTTCATTGTTACTAAACTTTCTTCTTCCGGAACCCGTCCTGACTTCAGAGAGCAAGAAACGTCAGACAAACCATCCCTGGGTCCTATACCAAGGGTTGTTGACGTGATGGTAAATCTTTTCCTACGTGACTCCGGGTCGCAGTTGACAAAGAAGGTCTGTATCTTGGATGCAAAGGAACTGACAACTCGTTTCAAGGAGTACAAAATGAAAGAAAAATGGAACTCCTTCCAGTCAGCCCTCAACTCCGTTATCAAAATCGCTGAAAATACCACGGCAGGCAAAACACAATTCACCCGGGTTGAAGGACAAGACGAAGTAGCGGAAGGCGCGTCGCATTCTGTCTGGGCAAAGAATGTGGTTAACTACAACACCATACTGAAGTACATGAAAGTGTATTTAAGCTTACTGCGTTGGTACGTACGTTGTGTCCAATTCCCCCCTGCACCTTCACCGGAAACAGAAGGACCGTTTTTCAATCAACAATTTAAAGATGATGTAAAGAAAGGGAAGCTATATGTCCGGCAGATGGTCTCGTTCTTTGAAGGTCTTTCCTTTAACCACGCATTGAGGCATTTTCTTTCCTCTAGTCACTCCTTTGATGATTTGGTGAAACAAATCAATTCTATTAGGGGTAAAGAAGTTGTTGGTGCACCAATAAGAGAAGGTGTCGCAGCAGTCGAGATAGTGCCCTTGACTGATTCCCAAAAATACCTCAAGTTGGAATGGCCGTCCGATGTATTTTGGATACCCCTTGCGTTTGAAAAGGTCCTCATGTATTTGTGGGTATGCTTCCAACGACAGAAGGCCAGAATTTTTGAAGAACTCAGCCTTCCCCACTTCCCCGATGAGTCATTACTACATGACAATTTGTACAACAAACTATTGCCCAATCTCTATGAGTCTTCCTTTTTGGTTGGAAAATACACAATACAAGGAGTGGACAATAAGGTGGGGATTATTCGATTCAACCTGTTATCTTCTCTTCACTTTTGCAAGATTATGGAGCACCGGAAAACTCTTAACCAGTTGTACAGAGTAGGCGTTGACTTTGCCAAACAATTGGTCACTCTTTCTACTGAAAAGAAAACAGCCGAACGTGACATATTTGTGGACGAGTACAATGAAGAGAAGGAATTTCACGTGAAGACATTGTTGCAACATTACATCCTGAGTTTGTCCTGTGTTGACAATGTTGTTTCGACGCCAGACCAACTTGAAGAGGTGAATCTTGTTTGCGACGAATTGCTCGACTATGTTCTAACATCTCGTTTGTTAGGTGATGCTGACGGTACACGTGTTTTGGTTAGTAGGGATATGGTTTCAAAGGAAATAATGAAGGCTGTACTTGGCCACGAAGAAAAAACTTCTTTTAACGTTTACCATGCATATGAGTGTCTGGACTATTATTTGAAAGCAGAGCGAAGGTCTTTGTCGTCGCGCTCTAATCAAGGTGAACCTCACCGCAAAGATCGGTTATTCATTTTCACCAGTGACGGTGCTCGATCCGTTCAATTTGAAGAACCAAGTCCGCCTGAGCTTGTGAGAGGTAAGGAAAGTCGACATACTTACCCTATCGCAAAAGAGGACTACAGCTTATCCGTCACAAGGTTCCTTAATTTTGATGAGAACTGCACGTACACGGTGGACGATCGATTGTTCTGGGAACATACGAGATTCGTATTCAGTGATATTTTCATCACACGACCGGAAATAGTACTCGGAGGTTCTAAGTTTTTTGAGAGGTCTTTGCGGTTTCTGACAACTTACAATTATCTACCTGAAGGGGGACAATTGTTCGTCCCCTTGACAAAGGAACTTTTGTGTTCGGTTTTCAATAACAAAAAACACCTGTGGGAAGCAAGCTTGCAAGTAAGTTTTGTTTCACGAGAGGATGAAAAGACTTTACAATCTGATGGCGACTCATTGATCAAACTATTTGAAAAAATCAAGGTACCCAAGAGTCAGAGTTACGGAGCTACCGGCATTGCAAAGTGGGACTTCATGAAGAAACACTTGAAGAACTTTGAGACGTTCATCGAGGAGAATGACACGTATTCCGTACAATGGATAGTGTTCACTAACACAGAGATCCATGGAACGGAATCATTCTTTCGATTTCCTTGGGAAGGCAAATCGACCGGCAACTCTAGTGATAGCTCAATTGATGGAGTTAACACAAACAATGATGATGAAGAAGAAGACGATGTACAAGTAGTAAACGGCAACGTACCTCCAACAGAACCAAACACAGTTAAAGAGAACGCATCAACGGCGTCGAAGAAGAAGTCGTTCCTCAGGAAACCAAAAAAAAAAACAAGACTGCATCAGACGAATCCAATGGAGAGCTGAAGTACAAGGAGAGGAAGGTTTCTCCAAACCTGGGCCACGTTGAAGATCTTGGATACCTTCTGCAAGCTCCTTGCCCAAAACCAGCCAACGTAATAAGACAGAAGTGCTCCGGAAACGTGAAGGTGTTGTTTGCAGATCCTGATCCGGTGATCTCGTATCCTAAATTCGCAATTGGTAGTGAGGTGACAATCACGGGTCTGCCAGCACCTGGAACTGGTGTTGTGAAAAGTTATGCATCAAAGAAGAAGGACCATTATCCTCAATACCCTGGATACATGGTGCACAAGAAACTACCGGATGGTACAACAGTGAAGCGCGCAACCTGGTTCCCTTACGACCGTGTGGGGTCGGATAAACCACAGTTCACCAAGTTGTCAGATGTCTTCAAATAATGAAACTATGCTGTATTGGGTATACGTTCATAGCCTTCGCCACGCACCACCATAGAACACAAGAGCAAAGAGGGCCTAAGCGGGAAAGAAGTTATCATATTACTACAACGTCGTCACTACTAGTAGTTCTTCTTCTCCACATTGGATTCAGATTAACCAAAAAATTATTGTGTACGTAAGAAATATTCAGAAGCAAAATAGAGTACCTAGTACTACTAATGGAGTACTACTAAAACACGCAGTACTGGATCATTTGAATTGTTTCATATTAGTCTACTATTACATGTTCTTGTAATACTGTAGTCGTAGTAGTAGTACATGGATGTTCATAGTGGTTAGTAGTTCAAAGTTCTCAGAAGGTTGTTACTAATACTTGTAGTACTAATATTAGTAGTACCATCAATGCATAGTAATTCCAATCTGATAGTAATTTGCAATTACAAAATAGAAAATCTGACATTTACTGTGATTAGTCCATGAATTTTGTTCCTGTTATGGGTGAAATGAATCATGCAGGAAACAGAAGTGAGTTATTATCTGTCATAGTTTGTGTGTCACCACCTACTAATAAGTGCATTTGGGTACTGGATTTGTAGGGGAAAAAAACAGTACTTTGCAAATAAAAAATAGAAAACCCAATATTTTATGGGATTGAACCACGAATATTGTTCCTGTTATGGGGGACATGAATCATGAAAGAAAATGAAGTGAGTAATGTTTCATAGTTTTTGTGTCACCACGTTACACAGTAATTTGCAATTAAAAAATAGAAAATCCAATATTTCGTGTGATTGAACAATGAATATTGTTCCTGTTATGGGTGAGATGAATCATGAAAGAAAATGAAGTGAGTTATGTTTCATAGTTTTTGTGTCACCACCTCCTAATAAGTGCATTTGTGTACTGGATTTGGAGGATAAATACACAGTAATTTGCAATTAAACAATAGAAAATCCCATATTTTGTGTGATTGAACAATGAATATTGTTCCTGTTATGGGTGAGATGAATCATGAAAGAAAATGAAGTGAGTTATGTTTCATAGTTTTTGTGTCACCACCTC
Source organism: Pseudo-nitzschia multiseries (assembly GCA_037355745.1). Lineage (NCBI taxonomy): Eukaryota > Bacillariophyta > Bacillariophyceae > Bacillariales > Bacillariaceae > Pseudo-nitzschia > Pseudo-nitzschia multiseries. Next base: position 2,477,008 of record CM074781.1, on the reverse strand, counting down.
CTAATAAGTGCATTTGTGTACTGGATTTGGAGGATAAATACACAGTAATTTGCAATTAAACAATAGAAAATCCCATATTTCGTGTGATCGAACAATGAATATTGTTCCTGTTATGGGTGAGATGAATCATGAAAGAAAATGAAGTGAGTAATGTTTCATAGTTTTTGTGTCACCACCTCCTAATAAGTGCATTTGTGTACTGGATTTGGAGGATAAATACACAGTAATTTGCAATTAAACAATAGAAAATCCAATATTTCGTGTGATTGAACAATGAATATTGTTCCTGTTATGGGTGAGATGAATCATGAAAGAAACAGAAGTGAGTTATGTTTCATAGTTTTTGTGTCGCCACCTCCTAATAAGTGCATTTGTGTACTGGATTTGGAGGATAAATACACAGTAATTTGCAATTAAACAATAGAAAATCCCATATTTTGTGTGATTGAACAATGAATATTGTTCCTGTTATGGGTGAGATGAATCATGAAAGAAAATGAAGTGAGTTATGTTTCATAGCTTTTGTGTCACCACCTCCTAATAAGTGCATTTGTGTACTGGATTTGGAGGATAAATACACAGTAATTTGCAATTAAAAAATAGAAAATCCCATATTTTGTGTGATTGAACAATGAATATTGTTCCTGTTATGGGTGAGATGAATCATGAAAGAAACAGAAGTGAGTTATGTTTCATAGCTTTTGTGTCACCACCTCCTAATAAGTGCATTTGTGTACTGGATTTGGAGGATAAGTACACAGTAATTTGCAATTAAACAATAGAAAATCCCATATTTTGTGTGATTGAACAATGAATATTGTTCCTGTTATGGGTGAGATGAATCATGAAAGAAACAGAAGTGAGTTATGTTTCATAGCTTTTGTGTCACCACCTCCTAATAAGTGCATTTGTGTACTGGATTTGGAGGATAAATACACAGTAATTTGCAATTAAACAATAGAAAATCCCATATTTTGTGTGATTGAACAATGAATATTGTTCCTGTTATGGGTGAGATGAATCATGAAAGAAACAGAAGTGAGTTATCTGTCGTGATTTGGGTATCACCACCTAATTATTGCATTGGATTTAGAGGATAAATACACAGTAATTTGCAATTAAAAAATAGAAAATCCCATATTTTGTGTGATTGAACAATGAATATTGTTCCTGTTATGGGTGAGATGAATCATGAAAGAAAATGAAGTGAGTTATGTTTCATAGTTTTTGTGTCACCACCTCCTAATAAGTGCATTTGTGTACTGGATTTGGAGGATAAATACACAGTAATTTGCAATTAAACAATAGAAAATCCCATATTTTGTGTGATTGAACAATGAATATTGTTCCTGTTATGGGTGAGATGAATCATGAAAGAAACAGAAGTGAGTTATGTTTCATAGTTTTTGTGTCGCCACCTCCTAATAAGTGCATTTGTGTACTGGATTTGGAGGATAAATACACAGTAATTTGCAATTAAACAATAGAAAATCCCATATTTTGTGTGATTGAACAATGAATATTGTTCCTGTTATGGGTGAGATGAATCATGAAAGAAACAGAAGTGAGTTATCTGTCGTGATTTGGGTATCACCACCTAATGATTGCATTTGGTGACTGGATTGGGAAGAAAAATACACACTAATTTGCAATTAAAAGTTCCAAAATCAGATTTTTCGTGGGATTGAACAATGAATAATGTTAGTGTAATGGATAAGATGATTAATGAAAGAAACAGAAGTGACTTATCTGCCATGGTGGTTTGTGTGTCACAACCTAATTAGTGCATTTGGTTACTGGTTTTGGACAAAAAATGACCAGGGAACAACAAAACTATTAAAACTTTCATAAAGACTAAAGTGTCACCCTTAGAATTGGCAATATACTTTCATACTCTAACCAATCCATAGAATGAACAGTATTCATCCTTAAAACAACAGAAACTAACAAACTTTTGCACTCAACAAAAACTTAGAAGCAATCATTATTTCTTAGATTACTACTTGTTCATACAAAAATAAAGAAATAGAACTAGTAGGAACATAAAGTAAGGAGGGAAGTACTACGTATGGACCGTTCTAAGGGGGAGTCGAACCACAAGACACAGTTACTTGAATATAACCGAATCGTTGCGAGATGACGAAATTTACACCACTTAAAGTGCGGTAAGAATTATTCCTTCACAGTTTACAACAAGTAATTGAACGAAAATACCTCGGTATTTGCCCAACGTAAATCATTATTACAACAAAGAGCAAAATGGAGAACATAACAACACAATCAGCGTACAAGAGGAAGCCATTGAAGCCTAGGTATCTTTTGGATTTGGCGGAGTACTGTGCAAGAATGACTGAGCTAAATGACGGTGACGAAAACAACGAGAGAAATCCATTCTTATATCATTTTGAAACTGGGTTCGATGCGCTATGTGCCGAAAACCGCAACTTGGTACTCACAATACTTAATGGATGCAACAAGATAGACGACGTTAGAGATAGACTCGACAGCCCAAAAGGGCATTTCGATGAAGAAGAAGCTTTAGAAATTTGGGAACAATGCTTGAAGTACGTAACTGAGGACATATTTCCTTTCTACAAGGAAGGCGACACTGATGCCGTTGACCACGTATGGGCTTTGGGTATCATTGTGGCACACATTTTATGCGGTTATCCAGCATTGAAAGGAACGGAGGACATACAGTGCTACAACAACATGGGTATTGGACGACCAGTACAATCAGGAGAACGAGAGAGGCTCGAACTCAATGGTCATACAGTTCCACCAAAAAAATGGAGTAACCTGACGCCGGAAGCCAGAAAACACATAAAGCAATGCATACATTTTCACCCGGGTAACCGTCCCTGTCTGATAACCCTTTGGTTAAACGAGTGGCGCACAATGACTGAAGAGGCAATAATTGAAAAAAACAGTATAATGTACATCGAAGAAACCGACGACGGAAAGGAACGAAACAAAGAAACGAAGATAAACAACAACAATAAAAACAATTGGAATTCATTCATGAACAAAGCGAAAAAGCAGTCTAAGAAGAAAAAAAGAAAACTCAAACAATTTGCAAACAAAGAGAAAAGGGAGGAAGAGGATAGAAAGGAGAGAAACATTGTGCACTGGCTACAACTTTACGGAAAACGTTGGAATTCACCGGAAGATTTAGAGGAATACAATAACTATCCCGTTCCTTGTGGTGCGTGGGGACGTGTGAAATAGTGCTAGTAACAAACTTTACTATGGAAAAACTTACCCCTACTTACCACGAATACGTGCACAATCCTGTCCTTGTTAAATACTTAATATAAAAATTAACTACTGTGAAAAACGTTAGTTACAAATGAAAAAGTCAGAATTGCCGTTCCAGAAAACTAAATCTGAAACGCCGTTCCAGAAATTTAAACCTGAAACGCTAATAAAGATGTTATGTAAATTTTCCAAAACAGTGAATTGTTAGCTACAACACCGTTCCAGACACATAACACGGAAATGCTGTGGCAAAAATCATGCTGATTTTCCATTACAGGCTCATCAATGCAACTGGTTCCTTACAAATGAAGAAGTCAGAATTGAGGTTCCAGACAACTCAATCAGGAACGCCGTTACAGAAACTTAACCTTAAAACAAAAATGCATACGTTGTGCGGATTTTCCCTAACAGAGAATTGTTATCTCCAACACCTTTCCATACAATGTGCCTGTTTTCGGTTCTACAGATTTCAATATGAAGTGGTGTGATACGGTAGTAGGATGGGGAACATCAAAATAAATTGGTATCGTACAATCTAGTACCGTTACTAGTACTACTTGTTTGGAAATAGGAAGCGAATGTACGGAAGAAAAAAAATGGCGCGGCTAGGCAGACAGTTCTTTTTGGTTGGCCCGCGCTCACAAGCCCGCTTAGACAAAGACAAATGTATTGCAAATTGCTGAATTCGTACAATCGATCACAAAACAAGGCAGCATAAAAATTCACAAAATTGCCAAAAACACCAACAATTGAAAAATTTGAAATACAAGATGACGAAACAAAAATGGTCCAACCTACCCAAGGCAAAAATAACACGTCTCCAAGAAAAGAAAATAGCAGATATGGCAAACGCAGTCAGGGATGGAGACACTAGAGATAATACCAAAAATACAAGCATTACAAACATGTCCAGCGAGACGAACACAAACATTGCAGCAACACAAAAAGGCACCACCACGGCGGAAAGAGAAAAACCACTAAAAAGGAAAGCGGAAAACATTAGCATCATGGACAGCAGCGACAGTGACAGTGAAAGTGACACTGACAGTGACACTGATTCGAGTTCGGTTAGTGAAGACAATGATGGGAGCTCCAAAAAGAATAAGGATACTAGAGAAAATACCAAAGAGACAACAAAACAAAAAACTACAGAGGGCAGACGACAGAAAAAGAAAAACGTGAACGAAAAAAAATTAACAGAAATAGCGAATGAGGATCCGGATCTAGTACAGGATTTCCTGAAAAGGTGGAGCGAAGGTAAGAAGGGAGAGAATTCTAAAGAGAATGCTGCAAAAACTACCAACACGGTACCATTGAAAACAGTGCGGGGCGGCGATAGCGTTGATAAAATGACTACATTGAGTTGTGGAACTAGACATAGTATGGAAACGGAAAGTATGAAACTATTGAAAACATGTAAAGATACAATTGAAGGACAGGTGAGGGCATATGTGAAGAAGAAATGGTACGGTGGCCTGAAATTTATGACAACAAACACACTCTCCAATAAAATAATCGTGCAAGGAATCGATGCGTGTGTAATATCGGTTCCAAAAAATATACCCATTAAGAAATTCTGTGCCTACTTTGATAATGCAGTACCAAAAGCCCTGGCTAAATTGAGACACAATAATCAAACATTGGCTAGAAAAAATTGGTTTGGTAAGTGACGGCGTAATTGTTGAGTCATCTGGAAATTATGGTACTTTCGACATTCTTCAATATGTGCCTACGACCGACATACAACTAACCCAACCATACTATGATATCATACTGCCATTTGATGACATCACCGCAGTTGATAGTGAAATGGCAAAAGTGCCGGCATCATTCCCTGGTACTGTAGCTCTAAATACGGACTCGATGGAAATTCTGGCGAAAGAGTACCGGCGATACGGAAATGCGGCAAATGAAGAATTTTATTATTTTGTGACAAGAATCCTGTCTGCCATTAATCCGGGAAAGACGAACTTTAGGCTGAGGAAGACAAAGGATCTTATTAGTACCATCTTTACTGTTACGGATGAGGCTTTTGCCCTAATGATAATTGACAACAAGTACAGCAATTGGGAAAAACAAAAGGAAATGAAACTTGATGGAACATACACGACACAAAAAAAAGCAAAATACATGAAAAAAATATATTGCGATTCAAAAAGTGGAAGTGCAAATGGATGGGACAAAGAAGGACGGAAAGTGTTCGCTAAATTGTGCAAGAAGATACAAACGTTAAGAGAAAATCCGGAAACTGGTATAAATTTGGAGAAAATGATGCTACAAAGATTCTACTCAGAAAGCAATCCTTCCAGTACTGTATCGAATAATGGTGGCACTGTTGCCAGTAGTCTTGCTGAAGAGGAAAGTGAGGATGAAAACTATATTGATCCAGCATGGAGGCAATTGCTTGACAAAATGGAGGAAGTTTAGGCCTTGTTTTCAGAACTGATACTGTTCATTGTGTCAGTCCATTCACTAATTTGATGAGGGTTGGTTCACACCTACGACACGGGTAAATCTTCGAGGAAAGTGATTAGTTGGGTAAAAGGTACATATCTTACATACGTTGCATACCATGATTGCAAATAGTACATTGTGTGACAAATACGATTAAATTGTACAGAAAGAAGTACTCGTACATATCATACATATTTTGCATACGATACTACTAGGAAAATTCTTCACCCAAATAATTCAACTGTAGTGGTAGGTAGTCGCAAGCGATGATAGTAAATTTCAAGGGATGTTTGTTGCGAGCACAAATATTAAATTATAAGGGTAGTGTGTAGCGAGCAATGGAGATACATTTTAAGGGTTGTGTGTCGCGAGCACTAATGTTAAATTTTACTGGTTGTGAGTCATGACATTGCAAAATTCATTTTTGTAAATGTGATTCGCGAATGTACGGGTAGGTGATATTAAAAATTAAAAATCAATATTCATGACCCTAGGAAAAAAATAATCGCGAACCAGGGATTGAGAGTGAGAAAAATGAGCATGATACGAAGCAACCAAATCATAGGGGGGGGTTGGTTGTGAGTTATGACCTTGCGTATTTAATTTTAGTAAATGTGATTCGCGATTGTACGGGTAAGTTTTATTAAAAATTAATAGTAATTATTCATGACCCAGGGAAAAAAATAAACGCGACCCCCATATTGAGAGTTAGAAAATGAGGCATGATACTGGCCTAGTGAATCGCAAGGGGGACTCGTGTTAAAATTACACACAAAAAGGGGTTGCGACAGTACCTTGCGACAAAAAAAAAAGGGTCGCGTGACAGTTATCGGACATAAAAAAGTGTGCATGTACTAAGTCAAAGCATTACTCTCATGTACACACATCCCGGGACTTGAACCACTGAGCTCAGTGTCGTCAGTGTCAATCATTTGTACCAACAGGCTGGAAAGTAACAGTACTTCAAGTTTGTACATGATTCAATTATTTTGTTCCCGTGCCCTGTGGTACCACTGGTGTGTACTTGCCGTGACGTTTGTTTGGGAAGAAGTATCCACAACCCAAAAGTGAACATAATTGGTAGTAGGGTCCAACAACTTGAACATTCTTGGTTTGAGTGCAGAACAATTACTCGCCAGCCCTCCAAAGTTAGGAATGACAGGAAGATGGAACACAAAACAGAATCCGAGACAAAGATAGTGTTGTCAGTCAAAAAATACGGCATCAAAACAGCGTACAAAATACGGTAACACAAAAGTATGTGTTGCAAACGGCTAGTTGACTAAAAACCAATCACATCTCCACTACATTGAAATCCATAAGTGGTAAAAAACAATCCCACTTAACATCTCAATTAAGCAGGTTACAAGCAAGGTGTGAACTAACATGTCATAAAAAGAAAATCACTAAGTAAACACTTGGAATCCATATGTGAATTCAAAAGAATAAACATAAACACCTGTGAGGAAACTACTTATGCTGCTCATGAAAAGCAATACCGATTCAGAATGGCGTCTCATTTATTCCATTAAAAATGCAAAGATACGATCAAGCAAAAGACTCATTGAATTAATTACTTAAGAAAAACTGATACCATTGAAAGACCAATACGAGAAGACTGACACAGTACTAACACAGCAATACAGCAAGGGTTGGTACACAGTGAAGTAACACATAACCGGGGAAGATCTCTATCATGTAAAACACAGAGAACCCCGGTACAGAAATGCACACTTTAGGTAGCAAATGAAGGGTCTCACCGCAAGCTCACTTCTCTTTTAATTTAAACTTTGTTATACCTATCTAGTTGATTTTTGAATAACAACAAATGGGGGGAAACCACCACGGATCACTATGTTCTCTGTCAAGTACAACAAATGGAGGAAAGAACTGCAAGACAAAGACCTAAACCCATTTTTATATCATTTTGAAACTGGATTTGACACCCTGTGTGCTGTAAATGGGCACTTGGTTGGGCACTTGGTACTCACAATCCTTAATGGATGCAAGTAGACCAACAATGTGAGAACAAGATTCAACAGAAAAAAGGACAATTGGACAAAGAAGAAGCTTTGTTGATTCGGGAAGAAGCCGTGAAGTACGTCAGCTAGGAAGTGTTCCTGGACTATGAGGAAGGCAACAGTGTTGCTATGGAACACATGTGGGCTATGGATATCATTATTTCTTACCTTTCATGTGGTTATCCTGCATTGAAAGCAACAGAGGACATCAAGTGCTACAGCAACATGGGCATCAGACCAGAAGTAAAATCCCAAGAATGAAAGAGACTGGAACAGGATGGTCATCCATTGCCAGCAAAGGAATGGTGTAATCTCACACAGCTGGCAAGAGAGCACATTAAAAATTGTATGTATTTTAACCCAGGGAACCACAACTATCTACTATGGCGAATCTGGTGGAAAGAGTGGATCATAAAGACTGAAGAGGTGATCATTGAAAATGAACCATTAGCAAATTTGTACTACTCAACCAATTGTACTGATATCAGGTTTTACTATGCAAACAAAAGTTTTCCTGTAATGGGCAATCACTACAAGAAAGGTATAAATGAAGTACAAAAGGAAGACCTGAACCTTTTTTGTATCATTTTGAAACAGGGTATGACTGTATATGAGACAGAAATGGACATTTGGTACTCACAATCCTGGGCAGATGCAAGCTAACAAATACTGTAAGAACAAGGCTGAACATCAGAAAAGGAAGATTTGAGGAATAAGAAGCTTCCTTGATTTGGAAAGAGGCCCTGGACTATGTCCACTACAAATTATTCCTGGACCATGAAAAAGGCAACACTTACGCCACAGACCGCATTTGGGGTCTGAATATCATTCTTTTGTACCTTCTATGTGGTTATCCGCCACTGAAAGGGAAGACAGACATGCAGTGTTAAGACAATGTTGGCATTGAATCAAAAGCAAACTCTCAAGAATGAAACAAGCTGGAACAGAATGAACATACATTCCCTGCAATGGAATGGTGCAAGCTGATACAGCCAGTGAGGAAGTACATTAAAGGATGTATACATTTTCATCAAGGGAACTGTCCCTGTCTGACAGCAATTTGGTTGAGTGGTTGGTGGATAATGATTACTCAGGATCTAATGGTGAAGAAATGTATGAATGAAACAATTGATCAAAGAAACACCTAATGAGGACTATGGGACCAACACAGAGCAAGTGGATGAGGTGATGGCAGAATTGGCACAAAGAAAAGGTAACAAACAGGAGTGGAACACCTTCATGAAACAATAAAAAATAGTCAAAGAAAGAAGAAGCAGAAACTGAAACAATTAAAGAACAAAGAGAAAAATGAGGAACAAGACAAAAACAAGAGGAACATTCAGCACTGGCTGCATCTTTGCCATGCATGTTGGAATTTACCTGACAATTTGGAGGAGTACAACAAAATTCCCATCCCTTGTGGTGCATGGGAACCCATGAAATAGTAGTAATAAGTGTTATTCCAGTACAACTTAGTTCAGGACTTAAATTGAAGTTATCAATGATCAAACCGGAACTCAAATGGTGATTTGGACTTTCCTGCAACACTGTTGCACAATTTTGAAAAAGTCATTAAGTAGCTCAATGAACCCAAAATAATACTAAAGATGTCTGATTGTTTTTTTGTGGTTTGCTGCAATGCTGTTGCACAATTTTGAAAAGTCCTTAAGTATTTCAACGATCCTGAAATAAAACTAAAAGGTGATATCCTGCAACGCCGTTCCAGAAAATGGAAAAACTAAAAAGACGTGAATTGATGTACATCAAATTTGGCATTTGGTGAAATATTGAAATCATCCTTAAATTAAAGTACTCGTTTCACCCTCTTTGACTACCAATTCTAATTTCTTGTGTTCCAACCCAGTCATTGTGTCATGAAAATTCAACAACCATTGTTCATGGTTGCCAAGGACAAAGTATTGGTCTTTGCTACCACGGCTTCTGACCACGGCAACTTCCAACTCAATGGTATTGCAGTCAAACAAATATAATGTGTTTCACAACTCCACTTGCTTCACCAACACATGGCGGTCGTGTCTTTTCCCTTTCTTCCTCTTGCTCAATATTTGGCCAACAGAAACAAAGCAACAGGCAACAGCATAGTAAGCATCATGTACTAATTCAAACCCGCTCACAGAACTTCCAGGGGGGAAAGGACCTTCAAGATGAAGCAAGCACAGAATCTCACATGGATAAACTTGCAGTCCGTGTCCATCCAGGAGGTCCAGTTGGAAATTTGCCCAGTTGTACCATATGTTTGCCACTTGTCCAGAATCAGACTTGAACAAAGGATGGGCCCCAAAAAGTAACTTCATCCCACAATAATTGTCATATCTCTTGTGCTCCATGGATCCTTGAAGCATGCTAGTGCCAACAGCCGGAAGGACCAAGTTGCAACAAAATTTGAGAACATCTGATGGAAACCAGGGTACACTTGTGTTTTTCTTCTCGTCCCACTTCATGTAAGGCAAACCAGCCATAACACCAATCAAAAACTTTGACCCAGCCCACCAGCCACCCTCTATAAGATGATTTGTTCCTGCCGTGGATTTATGTTCAAACAAATCAAATTCGTGGTCAAGTCAATCAATAGTATGATACTCCATTAATCACTTGCAGGTTTGTTTGATTAGTGTGGACATGATTTGTTGGATTCTCTTCGTGGGAGCCTTCACTTTGGTTTTATGATTGCTCTTGCTGGCTGCAGAGTCCCATCCAGTTGGAGGGCCAAATTATGTCACACACGGTAATAAATGGTAATACATGTGATTCTTTACCAGATTGTTCCCCTCTCCCTTATTTTGTTGCAGATTGTTATTGATACAGTGAATGAAATGAACAACCATCTTGTCAAAACTTAAAACACCATTCTTGTCTTGTTTGAAAACCTGATCAAATGTTCCAGCATATTTGAGGAACTCTTCTATATCCAACAATAACTCCAGGGTGTAAATACGTTCTTCAATTTCTTCCTCACACTTTCTGCTCCTGTTCTCATGATTGATTGTCATTCTTTGAGACAACAAGAACTCATGACCTTTAGCAGACAGAAGTACAAGCATCTGAATGTAAAGCATGCCGATGTACTGGTTCTCCTCCTTCTTTGCTGTATGTATTGATCCAAAAAATTGTTAACAGAAAGTCATGGTCAGATTGCCTCTGAACAGCAGCACCATAGTAACTGGCTATTCTGTCAATGTCACCAAGTAGCTGCATGTTATTTCCTAAAACAGCCTTACAGAATGTCTCTGCTGCTCTCTTTGTGCAACCAAGTTGGTGCATACGGAGCCTCTCTCCTGGTGATGCTAGATGAATACTATTATGTGTGTTTTCTCCAAAATCAAGATCATAAAAGGTGTTACCATTATGCACACTGTGATGTGACACATTTTTGAAATACTGTTCAACATTCACTCCTTCATCCACCATAGGACCAGTAAAATTGGACATCATCCATAGGCAGACAGAGTCACACTCTTCCCCAATATTGTCCTTAGACACCTTCATCTTCCCAGTTTTCATTGAAATGGGGGCCTTGAGAACATTGATACAAACGTTATTACCAAGTGCCCTTGGACAACTGCAATGCCTACAGATCATCTTTGTATTGGTGGTTTGATAATGTCCACAAAGTTGGTTGTGCTGGGGAGTATCACCAATGAAATATGTGGCAGCAAATTTCATTTGAATAGACCATTTCTTCTTGTTCCACAGCAAATTAGACCATTCTACACCATCCATTAGGTTACAGGCATCTTTCAAAGATGAAAGCAGTGCATAAAAGCCAGAGTGAAGATTGTTCACATTGTCAATTGATTTGTCACCTTTATCCAGTGTACCTGTGGGATGAAAATATATAGTCTCCCATGCATCTGGCAGAGAGTTCTGAGTTAAGGTGTTGAATATGCCAAGTGTTAGGTTCAGTGGGGTAAGCGCTGTTTGATCACTATTGTTGATTGCAATTCCATCCATGTAGAGAACTAGTATAGGCACCAAAATTTCATTACTATCTTTGTTGCATCTCTTTTCCCAAGTATTGTCCACTATTGACCATGATGGAGTGTGTCTATATCAATGTCACCTTGTAGCTCTGGATAGCAGACCGGTATGGTTGGGTCTTTGGCATGGGGGAAAGACAGATTTTCTTCCTTTACCAATGTGATGTTGGTTAATAGATAATGAAGTGATTTTTGGAATGACCGGATGTATATTTGTTTGTGACCAGCAACATCAGCACCAATCAATTTCTTATAACACCAATCAATAAGATGGGGTTCAAAGCCATCACCTTCTATTTCAGACACAGTTGCATAAATGTCCTTCATGACACCTGACCTGGTCTTTATGAGATTTCCTTTTGTCCATGAAAGTAAATTGAGACACTCTGATTTAATTGCCCATCCATACAACTCCTTCTCTGCAACTAAATGTACGCTATGATTCCACATAATTTTCATTAACTTGATCTTCACCTTCAGTCCATCTGATACATGCCTTCCAGCAATTGGAGTCATAATTGCCATTGTCATCCTCATCATTAGTAGAAAACAATTATCATCAGAAACAGAGTCATCATTGTTTAATTCCTGACCAATCAAGACACACTCCATTGGTTAGACAGAGGGTCATACATAACCTGATTGTCAAGCACCTCTGGTAGTAGACCAATACTCAGCAGACTGTTAGGGGTGTTTGTTAGACCAAATTTTTCAGTAGCATCCTCACACTTCTCCGAACTTCTGACAAATAGGGAAGATGCAAAATTGTCTACCCTAACACAATGATGGTAATAATAATAAAATGTATCAGGATTATTTGAAATATGGTTCAAAAGAGCAGGTGAAACAATTACTCCTGTCTTCTTTCTTTGTCTTGCAGTAAACAATGGGGTTTCTTCTTCTTGGTGACCTTCTCCTTTCCATAACCGGTAGTAATTGGAGGAGAGTACAAGTAGCAATGTTTACAATAAACCTGATATTTAGGAGTGCAGACCATTGTTAGCAGTACAGTAGTAGTAATAGAAATGAGGAACCAATTCAGCAATGGCGACCATGCAATATTTGTTTCAGGCATCAAATTGAGTTCCAGGCCACCATATAGGAAACAGTTGCCAGTGAGGTAGGAAGATATACTGTGCGTACAAATATTATGAGTTTGACATTAATTAAAAAGAATGATGAAATTTCAAAGGGGGGCTAGTGGAGTTCAGCCCAAATATGCGCGTGATTCCTGAAGAACCCCGAATCTCTTTTGTGTGACGCAGAGTTGCCCAGGCAGTAACCAAGGTGTCTAAGAGCCCCATCTACGAAAACTGGACAACAATAATAAGTCAAAGGAAAAAGATGAGTCTTTCAATATATCTACTAGAAAGTTGGCTTAGTAGGGATGGAGATAAACAAAAATGAATCAGGTCTTGGCAACTTTTTGATTGGAATAGGGTACCTATTAAATTCCTTTTGTGACCAGAAGTACCAAAGCTACCAGATGGTAGATATCCTAATCGTACAAATCAATGAGTCCCGTATCAACCAAAGTAATCAATTCCCACGAATATCGATTCCCACGGTGCATCAATTCCCATCGCGCATCGACGGTGAGCAATCCCTGTTTTATAGTATTGCCATTGTTCTTCGATGAGCAAACTCTGATTTCATAAATATCACACGAGCTACGGGAGCAATTCCTGATCTTAATGATAAACATATCATGAAGTCTTCCTCACGGAACAAGAGAAGAAAACCGTTGGCGTGTGATTCTCACACAATATATATATATATATACATACAGATATATACGGTCAACGACCAATACATGTACGGAAATAATCAGCGAGTAATCTCATCACTACGCAACAGCAGTTGCAACGTATTCATCTCAATAAAAGAGACATCTTGCATTTCGGCAAGATTTCACTTTATCTTATACTTTTAACATTCAACTGATTTATATCCCAAAATTCACACTAGTTGCTGCCAACTATCTGTAATCTACATTACTAAGGTCTGCCTCGCTGTATCTGAATAAGTTCACAGTAAGAAGAGATCTGGCGTTTCCATAGTCTCGCCTGTAGTCCGATTATCCGTTGCTGAAAGTATCCAACCACAATTGTCACGCGTAGAGTACAATTGTTCGTCTACTAACACACTAACACAGCGTTGCTGTTCTTCAGAAGCCTTTGAATCAGACTCTCACCGGACCGGATTCAGAAGGAAAATAATAGATTAACAGTCGCAAGCTCCAAGGTGGCTTGCACACAAAAGGAACAGGAACGGAATTGAATACAATCCCTACGCTGGCATATGCCAATCGCACATCGTACACGAAGCAGTTCTCATTCACCACGCGATTCCTTCAAAGGACTGGAATCATCACAAATGCCGAACATGCCCGCCAATCTATTCGGAGGCGGGAACAGCATGGGTGATGCCGAAGCCGCTGCTGTCAACCATTTCCTTAGTTTTGATACTGATATGAAGCTGATACTTATATCTCTATTCCGCGTAACAAGAGAAGCAAATAACACCCTGCGTTTAGCTCTCAAGGAAGGAGGATTATGCGAGTGGACGGCCTTTCTCGACGCACTTATCGAACCGAATTTTGCCCGCGAGATTACCTACACTCAAGGAGGACTACCAACACATCTCCATCGATCCATCCAACGGATCATAGAGGCACTTGTGGAGTTCTCTATCGACCTACAAGAGGACGAGAAGGATTGGAAAGATGTAAAGTCATATCCGTATGAAGAATTCAGAAAATTCCGTTTGGAACGTGCCATTTGTATGCAGACCGAATCTACTCTGAACCCTCCACCTCCTTCGCCAGGAAGTAATAAAAAGACACCTCAGCAGGTAAAGTACGAATCTTGGTGCCAAAAAGCACGGGATGAAAAGTCTTTTACGCCCCTCACGAATGACTCAAGATTTGAACATTGGCTCGTAGGTTTCAAAGCTAAACTCGAGGCATACGACATCGACACAGAAACATTCCTTGATGAAACCTGGCCTCCAGCTGCGCTACAAGGTTATACACGGGACCTTTTCGTTAAACAGTGTGCCTTCTTTTGGGTACTAATGTTAGAAGTCTTCAAAAGTGATCTATCCGCGTCGTGTGTACACAGCCATTCTACCACACGTAATGGACGTCAAGCATACTTTGATTTCGTAAACCTCCACAGCAAATCAAAAGCCAAGGTATATGACAACTCGACTCAACTACAGGCGTTGCTTAAGTTGAATCTCAGCAATTGGAAAGAATCCAAAGTGAAATTCATCACACATTGGTTTGATGAATTAAATCACCTCAACAAGCTCCGTCCTCCCAACAATCCCCTTGAGTACCATACTGCAAAATCAGCATTATGTCAGGCATGCTATTCCAGCTTTCAGCTAAGTGAACAGTTTGCCAAAGTCAAGGATCCAGGTGGGAGGAATAGCACCGTGGCAGATGCAGTCGCTGAAGCAGCTGCTATTCACAAACTTAAAATCACGCTCCTACTCAAAGCAACTCGACTCGATTCCCAGTCCGCGATGTCGGCTCCTAAGCCAACTGTACGTGCACATGTTCACGACTTCTCATCTGGACAAAGTCAAAACCATGATGACTATGCTCTCCCTATCGAATTCAAAGGAGACTATCAAGACTATGCGGTATTCAAGGCTGGACGTGCACCTGACCCTACCACGCGCCTGCCCACAAACATATGGAAGGCCCTATCACGTCAGGACATGAAGAGTTGGCTAAACTTTTCTCCGGAAGGCAAGAAAATCGTAGTCGCATCGTTACGACACGATTTGCTCTCAACGGATCAACCTGACCCTAACAATGTCAAGCCGATCACCCGGAAAGCATACCAACATGGACATTCTGTCTCATTCCTAGAAGATGATACTTCGAACAAAGATGAACATGTCAATTCCGCAGCAGACCTACATCCCGCTGTAGAAAATGATTGTAGAGGTGTTTTCCATGCATCATTAGGTGTATACAAGTCTAAAACCTCTTCCTCCAAGGACCAAAGACCCCTCAAGTCTTCCGTGTCACCCGCGCATCCCGCTCGATTCCTCTCCAAAAACCCTGACATTTGGTACAAAAAGGACGGTGACACCCAAATACCTGTAGGAACATCCTCTTATTCCGCCAATTTCCACCAGTGGTATAATCCCGACGATGATCTGGCCTTTTCACACGATAGTCAAGTAACATCGTACACATACCATGCACACAAAGCTACGGTCACTAATCCCGGTTTCACCATGGTCAATTGCGGTGCAAATGGTTGCATCATCGGCAATGATGCATGCCTCATCTCCAAGGATATCCCACCACGATATGTCAATGTCACAGGCATTAACAATCATCAGGTACAAAATATTCCCATTGCTACATGCGGAGCTTATTCTATATCGAATAGAGGTCCCGTCATCCTCATTTTCAATGAATGTGCATATACGGGCCGACACCCTTCTATCTTGTCCTCCGGCCAGATGGAAGCATATTTTTCCACTGTCAATGACACATCCATCAAAGCGGGCGGTGGACAGGTAATCACCACCTCGGATGGATATGCACTGCCCCTTAGCATCCGGCATGGTTTACCATACCTTGCGATGCGAAAGTACACGACTATTGAGTTTGACACGCTCCCACATGTTATCATGACATCAGATAAGCATTGGGACCCATCTGTTCTCGATACCACAATCAGTGCAAAAGATGAACAGTTTCTCCAGAAATATCCTCCTCAGCCGCAGCAATTCCCATATACCGATTACGACGAATACGGAAACCCACGTTGCCTTGAAGGGTTGGATATCTCTGTGTCCCCTGGCTCTTCCACGGTCACGTCTCTCAGTTTGTATTCCAGCCACTCCACTCAGTCTCCCTTCCTCCCTATTGATGATCATGGAACCAGCGATCGCTCATTCTGGCTTACCCCTACCGACTACGTTCACCAGGAACGCCTCGCATGCTGTACTTCCCCTCAAATCTATGGGACAGTCACTGCGTTTCCAACAGACTGTACTGCTAGTGATACTACACGTATTGCAGCTACGCCCCGTGAGCGATACCCCAACAAACATGACTACTTATCCCTGAAACCTTTCTTTTGTTGGGTTTCCACAGATCGCATCAAAGCTACGTTTGAAAACTCAACGCAATATGGTTCGATAGCAATTAGTCCTGATGGAAACATTTTCAAACGTTTCCATTCCCCCCAACCGGCTATGAACGTTCGACCCTTCAATGACGACGTTCTGTCCAATGCTGTCTATTCAGATGTCCCAGCAATTGATGGCGGCTCCAAGATTGCTCAGATCTTCTTCGGCCGAAAGTCACATATCATACATGTTGAGGAAATGCGTACCACCGGCGATTTTCTATCATGTTTCCAGAACTTTGTTCGAAAATGGGGCAGACCCATTCGCCACCTTTGCGACCACGGTAACTACCAGTCTAGTAAGAGGGTCACCGATTATCTCAAAATGTTATGGATTGGACTCTGGCAAAGTGAACCTTACCACCAACACCAGAATCAATTTGAACGGCGATATCAAACGTTCAAACGCATTGTCAATCGCGTCATGGATCGTACAGGCACACCACCACATCTATGGCTGCTGTGCATGACATACGTTGCCGGACTCCTCAATGTTATTTCTGATCCTACTCTGTCAGATAAACAACCGGTCTTCATTGCTACCGGTACACTTGGCGACATCAGCGCATACACCAGTTTCTTCTGGTTTGAACCTGTTTACTTCAAGACCAATGACTCCCCTTTTGGTACCCAGTCTACCGAACGTCTCGGTCACTTTGTCGGCATTGCTGAACATGTTGGCAATGGACTTTGTTTCCGAATCTGGGATCCCGTTACCAACAAGTTACTCGACCGGTCCGGTGTACCCTCTGCTCTTACGCCTGAGTCTCGCAACAAACGCGCGGGCCTCTTCACTGATGATGGTTTCATCAAATGGCGTAAGGCCAAGGATTCCTTGCCCCGATTATACGCCACTGGAGACGCTCCAACATTCAAACATGGGGAGCATATCACTAAGCGCAGCCCCAATGAAGATTCTGCAACACAGGGTAACTCAGTTACTCCCCCTCCTGGCGTCTCACCTGCTGATTCCGACACCGCCAATAACAACACGCCCTCTGTACCCAACAAACAACCAGGTACAACACCTCCCGCATCTGGTAATCAAGCTATTCTTCAACCACCCGCCCACCCCTCGTTACCGAGCTTTCTATATAAGAAGGTCGATGACAGCCCAAGCTGGTCCCCTTCTCCACTCCCTAACAACTATGGGGAGAGTTTTGATGGTCCTCCTACGACACACATCTTCAGCAAGACATCCGATGGCGTTCTTCTTACTGAAGATGATTTTGATCCACCGGAGCTAGCATACTTTGATGTTAGTGACGTCACGACTTCACACACCAACCCTGCTACTCCTTCAGTAGACCCATCACAGGTAGTTGTTACCGACAAAGAAGGCAACGCACAATTTAACGATGATGGCCAACCAATTACCATTCCTACCGTCCCGATTGCCGATCTACAAGGACGATCCTTCCTTGTAACCAACCCCGATGGTACTCGGAAGCGTCTTACCATCGTCAATGTAGAAGACAGTCTTGAACGCAACAAAGACTTCATCAAGTTCAAGTGCAAACACTCTGATGACGAACTTAACGATATCATTGCATACAATGATGTCATGAATTACATCCATCGTGATTCAACCCAAGAAGACGGAAAACTTTGGTCGTTCCGCCGAATCCTAGGACACCAAGGTCCGCTGGATAACAAGCATCCTCAATACAAGGGTTCCAAGTATAATCTTTGGATTGAATGGGAAAATATGGAACAAACATATGAACCTCTAGCCAATATTGCGGCTGATGACCCTGTCACCGTTGCAAAATATGGGAAAGACAACAACTTGCTTGACCTCCCGGGTTGGAAACGGCTCAAGCAAATCACCAACCTAGCACGACGAACCAAGAAACTTGACCCACTCGTGCATCAAGCCAAACTTTGGTCTTTCCGTACCACTCCACAGTACCAATATGGATTTAAAGTACCTCGTAACCACGAAGAAGCCATTCAATTTGATCAAGCCAACGGAAACACGAAATGGGCAGACGCCACCACTCTAGAAATGGAACAGCTCAATGAATATAATACATTCATTGACAAAGGCATGTACAAGACAAGCTCCATTCCCCCGGGGTTCCAACAGATCAAGGTACACATGATATATGCTGTCAAGCACGACGGTAGACACAAGGCTCGTCTCATTGCTAACGGTAATCTCACTGAGGCCCCTATCCACAGTGTTTATGCAGGTGTCGTATCTCTCCGCGGTCTACGTATGTGTCTATTCCTAGCTGAACTGAACGACCTAGAAGCATGGGGTACCGACATAGGTAATGCCTACCTGGAAGCAGTTACCTGCAAGAAAGTCTGCATCAAGGCAGGTCCCGAATTCGGATCGCTAGAAGGTCATCTATTGATCATTTACAAAGCCCTATATGGCCTCAGATCCTCGGGCAAGTGTTTTGGTGATTTACTCGCGGCTTGTCTCATTGAACTCGGCTTCGACAGATCCCGCGCAGAACCGGAAATATTCCTCAAGCCTGGAATGAACAAGCATGGTGAACGTGTATATGAACTTATATGCACATATGTCGATGACCTATGTCTTTGCATGGCACATCCCAATTCCTTCTTGAAGATATTACAGTTGTCACCATATAACTTCAAACTGAAGGGATCCGGACCTATGAACTTTCACCTAGGTTGCGGATTTGAGCGCGACGCGCATGGTGTTCTCTGTATGAATCCCATAAAGTTCATCGAAAAGATGGAAGCGTCTTATGAACAAATGTTTGGATGCAAACCTAACACCAGGTTCCAGTCACCCATTGCAGAAAACGATCATCCCGAATTGGACTCCTCAGCCTTTCTCGAAGAAACTGGCATACAGAAATACCAAAGTATGATCGGTTCACTCCAATGGATCATCGCTATTGGGCGTTTCGATGTACAAACAGCCGTGATGACACTCTCGAGTTTCAGAGCTCAACCACGAGATGGGCATCTTGAACGTGCCAAACGTATCTATGGATATATCTCCAAGTTTAGACATTTTAAAATCAGATTCCGCGTGGAACCCCCAGATTTTATATTGACTAAACCCGACACCATCGACTGGTCCAACACCGTCTATGGGGAGCATTCTGAGGAGCTACCCGACGACGCTCCTGCACCACTCGGAAAGACAGTAGTGTTGACACACTTCTATGACGCCAACCTCATGCATGATATTCTCAGTGGTAAAGCTGTAACCGGCATCCTTCACTTCGCGAACAAAACTTCCATGATGTGGTTCTCAAAGAAACAGTCTACTACGGAAACGGCAACTTTTGGAGCTGAATTCGTTGCAGGGAGAACTTGCATCGAACAAATCGTTGATCTACGCCATTCATTCCGATACCTAGGCACACGAGTCCATGATATCTCCTACTCTTGGGGTGACAACGAAAAGATGATTCAAACGTCAACATTCCCTTACGCAAGGTTGCATAAGCGTCACAACATCCTATCGTTTCACTACGTACGGAGCATGATCGCGAGAGGCTTCATTTTAATGATGCACATCCCAGGTAAGGATAACTGTGCAGACATTCTCACCAAGCATTGGGGACACTCAGTTGTGTATCCATTGCTCAAGCCCATCTTCCATTTTTGTGGGAATACTGGCGACCTCCTTCAAGACGATGGAAGCATCATGTAAAACGTGATGACCTTTCACAAGGAAACATGGGGAGTATTAAATTCCTTTCGTGCCCAGAAGTACCAAAGCTACCCAATGGTAGATATTCTATTCGTACAAATCAATGAGTCCCGTATCAACCAAAGTAATCAATTCCCACGAATATCGATTCCCACGGTGCATCAATTCCCATCGCGCATCGACGGTGAGCAATCCCTGTTTTATAGTATTGCCATTGTTCTTCGATGAGCAAACTCTGATTTCATAAATATCACACAAGCTACGGGAGCAATTCCTGATCTTAATGATAAACATATCATGAAGTCTTCCTCACGGAACAAGAGAAGAAAACCGTTGGCGTGTGATTCTCACACAATATATATATATATATACATACAGATATATACGGTCAACGACCAATACATGTACGGAAATAATCAGCGAGTAATCTCATCACTACGCAACAGCAGTTGCAACGTATTCATCTCAATAAAAGAGACATCTTGCATTTCGGCAAGATTTCACTTTATCTTATACTTTTAACATTCAACTGATTTATATCCCAAAATTCACACTAGTTGCTGCCAACTATCTGTAATCTACATTACTAAGGTCTGCCTCGCTGTATCTGAATAAGTTCACAGTAAGAAGAGATCTGGCGTTTCCATAGTCTCGCCTGTAGTCCGATTATCCGTTGTCGAAAGTATCCAACCACAATTGTCACGCATAGAGTACAATTGTTCGTCTACTAACACACTAACGCAGCATTGCTGTTCTTCAGAAGCCTTTGAATCAGACCCTCACCGGACCGGATTCAGAAGGAAAATAATAGTACCAGATCAATCTCACATTGTTTTGTTACATTCGTACACTTTTGCCATACACTTCTCAAACACAACAATACCCACTAAAGGTAGGATCATACTTGCAATTCAAACCTGCGACCTCATTTGCTCAGTCACTACTAGTAACCCTCCCACCCAAACACCCGACCTCCACCCTATCCCTTTATTGGATCGTACGCGTACAGCCGTACAAATCGCTCTTTTTTTAGGGGCCGAATGAAAGTCTTAACTCTGTCGGATTTCAAATCCGACTTCATATTCTTATTCCTCGTAAAAAACTGTCTTAGAAAACACTTTGTCCCAGGTCCCTACTTGGTATTTTGGCCAACATCGGCAGCTCCGTTACACTTGGTTTTTTCCGAGCATCCATACAAACTCAAAATTTCTTATCACCATGGGAAAAAATTATGACCGACCGCTACACTCCACCAATCCAGGATCCAAGCACATCGCCGTCACCGTCATCAACAGAGCTACAATCCAGTACTAGAAGAGCGGACTGATTCGGCTTAAAACCAAGGAAATTTGGACTGATTTCCTAATTCGGAATCGTTCCATCATGCGAGGAAACGCTGAAAGAGATGGGGATTCCCCCCAGCAGCCCAAAATGGCACACAAGACCCTACCAAGTGCCCAGAGATTGAGCTTAGGGATAGCCCTAGGCTTAGGGTCCTTCAGAACTTCACTCGGCATGAATCTAGGTTTTCTGATGGCTATGATAGTGATGGGGAAAAAGGTCCATTTTTGGATGCAATTTCGGCCGAGGGGGATCAGCATAGGGAAGAATCTGAACAAAGCTTCCACTTTGGTCCCAACACTGCACCAGCAACAGCAGTTGCTGAGGAGGACAAGGAGAATTCGTCTTTGGATGAAGAGGAGGGTCCGTCTTCAGCAGAGGAGCAGGAGCAGGAGGAGGAAGGCGACGACGACGAAAATTTGCAAACAAAATCTGTTGTTTGGCTCCGACAGGAGCTCAAGCTTAGGAGACAGCCAACCTCTGGCAATAAAGCAGTGTTGGTGAGTCGATTAACCAAAGCAATAGACCAGAACATCAAGCGATTTGATACCATGGAGGAAGCAAGAAATGGTGCAAGCAGGCCCCGACGCGGACGCGGGACAACAACAACAACAACAACACGCCGTCGTAATGTCATGCAACTATTCCCTTATACAGTGTACTGGCAAGAGCTCCATCCAGAGGCTGTGGTTGTCCCAGAGCCTGCAAATCCAACGTTCAGGATTGCAAGAGCTCCCACCATATCAGAAGCTGATGGGAGGCTAGCTCCCATTCCCAAGAAGTACAACTTTGCAGAGGTGTTTGATATTCCCAAATCCAAAGGAATGAAGACAGAGTATGAATTTGACCACCGTGGAAGCATTCGCATGGGTGCAGATGGTAAGCCAGTGACCAAGTCTACACCACAAAAGACAGGATCAGCTGATCCCAAGTTCCTGAAGAAGCACAAGCTCTCTGCAAAGTCCCACCCGTGGGAGTTTGTAGATGCATTCCTCCCTCTTTACGACGACCCCAAGGAGAAGGACGGGGATCTGTTCAGCTTTGAACGAATAAAACTATGGACAAACTGGAAGGCTTCCATTGCTGGCGCCGGCGACAAGTGTTACAAAGACTTCAAACCATTTGGAACTAAGGAAATACGGCAATTCTTTGGCCTTTAAATCCTACATGGTCTCTGCCCTACAGCAAGAGTGGACTACAAGCTTTGATCCACAAACGCCGACCGTATTGCTGGCAATGACTTCATCCACAGCTCCTTCATCACCAGGGATATGGATGGCAATCTTAGTGGCAATCCCCAGCGGCGACACAGGCACTTCAAGGCTTTTCTTGCTTGCCAAGATCCGCGAATACCAAATCCCCCAAGGAAGGATTATCCAAACTGGAAGATCCGTCTGTTGATTAATTGGATGAATTTGCAGTGCCCGCGCGCCTGGATGCTATCCAGAAGTATTGCAGTGGATGAAATGACTATGTGCTTTAAGGGTCAACACATTGATAAACGTCGAATCACATACAAGAGGGAGGGTGATGGCTTCCAAGCTGATGCGCTCTGTGACGACGGATATTGTTACCAAGTCTACATGAGGAATGATCCGGCTCCAAAAAAGTATCTTGACATGGGGCTTTCACCTCTTCATTCGCGTACCATGTGGCTGTTTGACTCCCTCAAGGATGAGCATCATCATGTTGGAATGGACAACCTCTACAACTCAGTTATGTTCTGTAAGGCTGCCTTTAGGCATTCAAAACGAGTCCTGTGTCATGGAGTAGCGCGCAAAGCAAATCGTGGCATCCCTGACTGTGTGTTTCAACAGGAGCTGAAGAACATACGCGCTCAGCGGGCAGTGCGCGGAACTGTGAAAGCTGCTGTCCTTGAAGGTGATCCAGAGTGTGCATTTCTCATTGCTTCCAGTGTCTATGACACAAAGCCAGTCCATTATTTGAGTATGGCTACTAGTGTGATTGAATGGGTGGAGAAAGAAAAAGTAGTTTACAATGTCAACACTGACCAAAAGGAGAAGATGAAGTTCCTGCGTCTCAACCAGCTGGATACTTACAATAATGGAATGGGGGACGTTGATATTGCTGATCAGCTGAGAGGAGTGTACAGGTTGGATAGGTGGGTCCGGAATCAAAAGTGGTGGTGGTCTGTTATGTTTTGGTCTCATGGAGTGCTCTTGACGAACGCCTACAAGCTGTACTTGACTGTCTGCGAGGAAGCAGGAGTGAAGAAGCCTCGGTACGGCGTTCACTATGATTTCAGACGGACTGTTGGGGAGTACTGGGTGAACCCTGATGCTGTTGACACAGAAGCCGAGGCTAGAATATTCTTCATTGCATCTACTCCGGGCAGTGCTAGTGGTGTGTCTCCTTTATCAAGCCCATCGGCGTCAGCATGTGGATCCGCAATAAGTGCGGAAGATGGAAGCTTCAAGGCTGTTAGAGTGAATGACAAAGCACTTGCAGATGGGGGACTTCTAAGCTGCAGGTTGAATAGGTGTCTAGACCACTTCCCTTTTCGAACCAAGAGAAGGACTAAGTGCGCCATGCATGGCTGGCTTGGACTAAGGAAGGAGGGCGATCTCATGAGATGTGCAACATGCAATGTCCACTTGTGTATCGATTGTTATGGTACTTTCCACAGGGCCGCCGATCTCTTATCCCAGAAGGTGATGCTGAAGAACAACTATGAAAAGGAAGCAAAGAGACAAAAGAAGAAGTAGTAGGCGCGGCGTTGTTGTTGTTGTTGCTGTTGCTGTTGCTTGTTGCTGTCATCGTCATCGTCATTGTCGTCATTGCTGTTGTTGTTCTTGTTCTTGTTCTTGTTCTTGTTGTTGCCGTCCGCAGACGAATCATGCTGATTCAATTGCAACCTTGACCTCGGCGACAGCAAGTATTGCTTCAAATTCACCACTCCTTTCTATTTGTGTGGAAACGGCGTGGGATTTTGTTGGAGTCTTTGGTGTTTTCTAGGCCGGGGTGGACAAATGATTATCATCATCGTCGTCATTCTTGTTCTTGTTGCTGGGCGAGACGCAGATTGCAAACAAAACCTTGACCTTGACGACAGCAAGTATTGCTTCAAATTCACCACTCCTTGTTATTTCTGTGGAAATGGCGGGGGATATTGTTGGAGTCTTTGGTGTTTTCTAGGTGGGGGTGATGATGACGACGACGATGATGACGAACTGGACCCGATGTATGAAAATCGGCCGATTTCTGCCAAAATTAGCCAAAAATACCCAACTTAAGTAATAAAAACCCCTTCTCTGTGTTATTTCACACTAGTATGAGTGATAGATTGTTACTTTAGTTGAGAATGACCTTTTATTGACTCCACTTGCAAGAAATCGGACGACGATCGTGTCTGCTGTCGGTCATCCACACGACTTAATTTGACGATTCTGATTCTCCAATCTACCATTCGCTCCACCGACCAAATGATACATCTGATCCTGCATCTACGGCTATGAGTTCTTCTGTTCAAAGACATTCCTTTTGTCTCTACGGCGCCACGTATAATTGTTCTACGCTCTGATATACGACCATATTGATCCCTACAATCTGGGGCATGATTTGATCATGTCTCTCCCCTACGTTGAGATCCTGTCAATCGATTCGCCTCATCCCTAACCGGCTTTAGTCGTTTCGGCAATTAAATTGCACTATGGTCGATCCCTCCGCCACCGACCATCGTCTTCGACTCAATCGGTACTCAAGCTCAACCAATACACACGGCTTCAACTCCGTGCTATCATCCTTCGACGATTTTGATTCCCTGATCTAATCTTCTTTTCAATTCCGATTGATCACTCTTCTACCATCAATCAATCGTCTTCGATGCTACTCACTCCACTTCTACGATCGATCAATTCCTACGGTTCGTTTTCTACGATAGATCTGACCTTCGATTGAATTCTTTCCTACTTCTCAATCGAATTCTACGATCATATCTTCCCCTTGGATCGATTCCTTCCCTTGCAAATGGATTCTGGTTCCTCAATCTAATCTTCTCTTCAATTACGATTTACAATTTGATTCAACAATCATATCATATCTACGATACGGTCAATCCATTCTCTCCTAAGATGACCATTGATCTCCCCTCACCGGTTTCGCGACCACGGCATACGTAGCATCTTCTCCATACCAAGTCAGAAATGAATTCCATCCGTGATATCCAATACGCTTCATCCAAGCACATCTCTTCTTCCCTCCGATTTTGGATTCCACTACAATCGATTCCTTCGACTCCGATTGTTTCCAACTCCGATTAACCCTCTCATTGATTTACGATTGGTTCGATTCTATGATTACAATCCGATTCGATATCCAAGCCCATACTTAAGTTTTTTTGAGTTCTACAAGATGGAGAACCGACTTGTAATTCAACACTCCTTCACTAAGTGTTGAATCAAGGGGTGTGCTGTCGGTCAAAAATACACGTACTCTACTTACGTACATTCCACAGGAATTATGTCCAATCTACACTTGAAAAGTTACTTATACTCCTCCAGAGATAAAAATGACTTCAAGTATCCAGACATTTAGGTCATATCATGTGTTCTCTGTCTTATGACGAATTACACATGATCGACGACCGGTTTAGACATCCCTACATACAACACTAACACAGGGATACTGGTCAAATACAGTAAAATACACAGTAACAGAGCAATCTCATGATATGCTCACTTCTCTTTAAATTTCAATTATCCTATACCTTTCGGTCGATTTTTAGAGTAACAATAGTGTCATCGGGTACCAAAAAAACTCAAAAAATTTGAAAAAAAGCCGTACGCGAATCCGCGTACAAAGTCAATCCAATTAAGGGATAGGGGGAACTTATATTTTAAGATGAGCCAACTTGGTTGGGGTTGTTGCGCTTGCTCTGGTGAACCAGCATATGTCCCCTCTGGTGAACCGTTAGGGTTTGCCCCCTCTGGTAAACATTATACTGGGTCAGGGGGGGGGGGGGGGATCTCTTAGCTGCTAATTGACCGCTAACTCGCTCTGCTCTGTGGCGTGTATCATATAAAGAGTATGATAATACCTAATTTTCAAAAGTGTACACATTTGTACGTTTTAAAAGTGTAAAGTTGAATTCCGGTCCTTGGAATAGTGAGGAAGAAGCAGAAATGAAAAAACTCTGTTCGTTTTTTCAACGCTCTAATCACCCCAAGTTGAAAGTCGGAGTTTTCATTCTGTACGATAACGTACTAGTAACGTATTTCAGTCAGGGTTTATGACCCCTGATTTCAGCTAGGTAACTTGCCAACGGGTATAGTACGAGATGCGAGCACGAGGTAAGAGTAATGTAGAGTACGTGTTTTGAGTTCGTACGAGTAATTCCCTTATGCAGTAATTATCGTAAATACCATGTTTTCAGTAGAATATTTTTATCATCATTCCCTTTCCGGTATTTATTACGAAGTACCGGTACGAAGTAATTCTTACTCACATTCCACTTCGAGCACCGGAGAAAAATCTGATCGGTTCGTGTATCTTGGAACGGCTGTTGATGCCATGCCAACTCGAGACTCCGGCGTCAAACAAGCAGAATATGGTATCGTAATTACGAAGTTTCAATTGCAAACTCTGTAAACATTATTAATACATTAGTGCTTACACATACTGTAATCCGATTCCACGATCTCATACATTAGAAGACATCGCTCGTCGTGTTAGAAAGATAGCGAAAGATAGAGAGATATCGTGAATCATGGAGGATATATTGAACACTTTATTCTGCTGCGATCGTCATGTTCATGTCGAGGAGCAAGATGGAGACTATAAAATTAGGAGACGAGGACGATCAAGAACGCCAAGAGGTAGTGTTAACGCAAGGATAGATTCTAATTCTAGAAACTTCAACGATGCTATGAGACCCGAAATGTCGACCTTCGACAACAGCCCGGGCACCAAGAAAAAGAAGCATCGAAAAGTGAGGCGCCGTCGTTCATCCGGAGATAGACAGAAGGCGAGTCGAAAATCCTCATTACATTTCGGTCGTACAAAATCAGAAACGATAGCTGAAACGAACGACAAAAAAACAAACAAGATTAGAAAAAAGAACGGCAACAAACTAATGATCGGTGACACGATGAAAAGACAATCGACAAGAGATTGCTCATTAACAACGGATAGCGTCGACAGCACCCTTGACAGTAGTATTGACACGCGGGAAAGTACCTTCGAAATTATCTTGGAACCATGTGACTCGTTTGAGGCGGAAAAGTTCGGAAAATTGGCATCATCCTCGAGACTTCTAAGGAATCTTAGCTTTATCTCACGAAAGGTCCACGGTGGTAGAACGCGTATCAGAAACAGACTCGGGAGACAATGAACCCTAGGGGATGTTTCAGAATGCACTGTTCAAAGTAACGATATTGTACATTACAGATAATGATAATATATTCAAGACAATTATGAAATACAACGACGAAGTAGTTTTTTGAACTTCGTTACCTCTTCTTCGATCATTGTCTTGTGATTCTACCTACGTGTAGTTACAGATCTTATTACGCTCATGTTTGAGAAGATCAGATTTTTGACACGTGATCTGTCTACAGCACAAGAACGAAGGGCTTGGCTGTTCAGGCAATATTCGAACAGCATTACTTTTTTTCATAAAACATCCTTCACATGCATGCAAAATTAGTTGTCGCAATTCCACACTTTCTGCCCATAAGTTCATCAAGTGATTTGTCTCGCTGCTCATTGCTTACAAAAAGAGCTGCGCATTTCAACCTTCAAATTAAAGACAGTGTCATACTTGTTACTATGTCTTCTCAATAGATGGCCTGTCCATAGGCATTGTTTCCATCATATTAATGGGACTTTAATAAGTATATTGAGTCCTTGTTTCCTGTGAGGATTTCCATTGGTCGTAAGTAAGAAAATTGTCATTTTGGTATGTTGAAAATGCATGGGTAGCAGCAGCATCTATTATGATTGCAAAAAAATATGGATTGATAGTACTAGTAGCTGAGCTGAATAATGTTATCATACGTCAACGATATGATTTTTTCTGGTCGTGTGAAGGTGCAGAAAGACAACTTGTATTTTTCCTTTTTTAGTGAGGGTCTCTAACACCAAATAATGTGCCGTACGGTAATCTTACGTTTAGATGGTGGTATAGTATAATAAGTATGATCGGTCCTGAACATGAACAATTGTTTTGAAAGCAAAGTCCTGCGGTATTGTATGCAGTTCTGCATCAGAAATTTGCAGGATAGAAATGAGCTTGTCAACATCAGGGCAGGAATGTGCACGTTTGTTAATAATGAGCACATGCATTTTGTTAACAATTTCTCAGTGGAAATCTTTCAATGTTTTTCCGACCCAGCAGGTGCACCTGGGATGGTATTCAAAATATTCTAGTAGTACCCCCCCACCCCACCCCACCCCACCCCACCCTCCCTGGAGAATACTAACAATGTATAAAAAATTGCTTTGTTGCATTTTTGGCTCATCAAATTTTCATATTTTCATATTTATATTTTTAAAATGTGTTCTATGAATCACAATGCTGAAAGATGCAAAAACCAACAACAATGGGCTTGTTATGAGCTGAAGCTGGCTTCGCTAACAGAAAAATGAAAAATCTCTAAAACTACTGCCTAATGGTGGCAACTCTACATCATAATATGCGGGAGTTTGGGGGTAGATAGATAGATTTTGCAATGTCATTCAATTCTATGTTCTATCTCAAGGGAAAAATTAGTGTGACAACTATGTCAGGTCTCAGGGAAATAAAAAAATCTGTCAAAAAAATCCCCTGTTGTGCTTTATTAAATTTGCTGCTTACGTATCATGCGAAATAGCTAAAATACAAGCATTCTATTCATTGCAATTTTTGTTTTGTGCACACATAGACTCATGATCAGTGGCAAAAATAAGTAAAGTCTAAATTGTGTGTCACCTAGTATGTATGACGAGGTTAGCTTAAACTTGAGGCATGACATGGCAAGAACTATTCACCAATAGTAAAAAATGATACAATATCAAACAGCATAATGCTGCTTGTTGCAGGCTTGTGTTATCTAAGCAGTATGAAGTAATATTTTGATTCAGGAGACTATTGGATAATAATTGCAAGCTACTACATGATTGTCAAAAGGTTGATCAATAATACATGTTGTCAGAAGTCATCAACCTTTGTTCTGTAAACTGCAGCATGAAAGGTAATGGGGATAACATAAAATGCATATGGCGTCATATTTTTTGTGCCCCATTCAAATTGAAGAACAGACACCTGGCATGAAAAAAAGAGTAATTCTAAAAGATATCAAATTAAAAGGAAATTATACATCTACTTCATAATTATTGAAAAAATGATACTCAAAAGGCATAATTCCAAACATGAGTATTGACCTTCACTACTAGTTAATAATAAAATCACAGATAGTATCTTTGCTTGTTCAATACAAAGTTAAAGTAGAGCTATTTACAAATATGAGCATAAGATTTGTTGGCCATATTCCTTGGGAAGCATATATACTATCATCTTGTGTTATTCCTTGTGCAAACTCTTTTGTGTTGTTTACCATGGTGCAACCCCTTTTGTGTTGTTTACCATGTTAATCAATTGATGCCAATGATGAGTAGTAGTTTGTTAACAACAATCTCAAAATGATCCTCCTCCTCACAGTTGCAACACAAAATGATTATTGTTTTGTAAATCATGTACATAAATAACTACTAGTTGAACAATTTGGAAATATTTCTCTTATTTGCAATACATACAAAAAATAGGAAACCACCACATCTGGGAGTGCCAGTACAATTACTGCTGTTGGTAGTAAACAGAAAGATTGACAAACCAAAAAAGAATGTGTGTCATAAGAAATCTAAGCAGTGCACATGGGAACAAAGGACTTGAACCACTGGCCTCAGTGTCCTCAATATCAACTATTCCTACCAACATGAAGGAAACTTACACTATTTAAAGAATGTTAGTGTTTTGACAATCATGTAGGTGATGTGCAATGTGGTACTGCCGGGACGTACTTTGTATGTTCGGGAAGAAGTATTCATATTATTTTCCTTCTGAATCCGATCCGTTGAGAGTCTGATTCAAAGGCTTCTGAAGAACAGCAATGCTGCGTTAGTGTGCTAGTAGACAAACAATTGTACTCTACGCGTGACAATTGTGTTTGGATACTTTCGGCAACGGATAATCGGACTACAGGCAAGACTATGGAAACGCCAGATCTCTTCTTACTGTGAACTTATTCAGATACAGCAAGACAGACCTTAGTAATGTAGATTACAGATAGTTGGTAGCAACTAGTGTGAATTTTGGGATATAAATCAGTTGAATGTTAAAAGTATAAGATAAAGTGAAATCTTGCCGAAATGCAAGATATCTCTTTTATTGAGGTGAAATACGTTGCAACTGCTGTTGCGTAGTGATGAGATTACTCGCTGATTATTTCCGTACATGCATTGGTCGTTGACCGTATATATCTGTGTATATATATATATATATTGTGTGAGAATCACACGTCAACGGTTTTCTTCTCTTGTTCCGTTAGGAAGACTCCATGATATGTTTATCATTAAGATCAGGAATTGCTCCCATAGCTCGTGTGATACTTTATGAAATCAGAGTTTGCTCACTGAAGAACAATGGCAATATTATAAAACAGAGATTGCTCACTGGTGTCAATGCGCGATGGGAATCGATGCTCCGTGGGAATCGATATGCCGTGAGGATTGATTACTTTGGTTGATACGGGACTCATTGATTTGTATGAATAGAATATCTACCATTGGGTAGCTTTGGTACTTCTGGGCACGAAAGGAATTTAATACTCCCCATGTTTCCTTGTGAAAGGTCATCACGTTTTACATGATGCTTCCATCGTCTTGGAGGAGGTCGCAGGTATTCCTGCAGAAGTGGAAGATGGGCTTGAGCAGTGGATACACAACTGAGTGTCCCCAATGCTTGCTGAGAATATCTGCACAGTTATCCTTACCTGGGATGTGCAGCATTAGAATGAAGCCTCTCGCTATCATGCTTCGTACGTAGTGAAACGATAGGATGTTGTGACATTTATGCAACCTTGCGTAAGGAAAGGTTGACGTTTGAATCATCTTCTTGTTGTCTCCCCATGAGTAGGAGATGCCATGGACTTGTCTTCCGAGGTATCGGAACGAGTGACAGAGATCAACGATTTGCTCGATGCAAGTTCTTCCTGCAACGAATTCAGCTCCAAAGGTGGCTGTTTCCGTAGTAGATCGTTTCTTTGAGAATCACATCATGGGAGTCTTGTTCGCAAAGTGAAGGATGCCGGTTACAGCCTTACCACTGAGAATATCATGCATGAGATTGGCATCATAGAAGTGTGTTAACACTACTGTCTTCCCAAGTGGTGCAGGAGTGTCGTCGGGTAGCTCTTCAGAATGCTCCCCATAGACGGTGTTGGACCAATTGATGGTGTCCGGTTTGGTCAATATAAAATCTGGGGGTTCCACGCGGAACCTGATTTTAAAATGTCTAAACTTGGAGATATATCCGTAGATACGTTTGGCACAGTCAAGGTGTTCGTCTCGTGGTTGGGCTCTGAAACTCGAGAGTGTCATCACGGCTGTTTGAACATCAAATCGTCCAATGGCGATGATCCATTGGAGTGAACCGATCATGCTTTGGTATTTCTGTATACCAGTTTCCTCGAGAAAAGCTGAGGAGTCCAATTCGGGATGATCGTTTTCCGCAATGGGTGACTGGAACCTGGTGTTAGGTTGGCATCCAAACATTTGTTCATAAGACGCTTCCATCTTTTCGATGAACTTGATGGGGTTCATACAAAGAACACCATGCGCGTCGCGCTCAAATCCACAGCCCAGATGAAAGTTCATAGGTCCGGATCCCTTCAGTTTGAAGTTGTATGGCTCCGACTGTAGTATTTCCAGGAAAGAATTGGGATCTGCCATGCAAAGACATAGATCATCGACATATGTGCATATGAGTTCATATACACGTTCCCCATGCTTCTTCATTCTAGGCTTGAGGAAGATTTCCGGTTCCGCGCCGGATCTTTTGAAGCCGAGTTCAATAAGGCAAGCTGCTAGTAAATCACCAAAGCACTTGCCCGAAGATCTGAGGCCATATAGGGCCTTGTAGATGATCAATAGGTGACCTTCTAGTGGTCCAAATTCGGGACCTGCCTTGATGCAGACTTTCTTGCAAGTAACTGCTTCGAGGTAGGCATTACCTATATTGGTACCCCATGCTTCTAGGCTGTTCAGTTTGGCTAGGAACAGACACATACGTAGGCCGCGGAGAGATACGACACCGGCATAAACACTGTGGATGGGGGCCTCAGTGAGATTACCGTTTGCAACAAGACAGGCCTTGTGTCTACCGTCGTGCTTGACAGCATATATCATGTGTACCTTGATCTGTTGGAACCCGGGTGGGATGGAGCTTGTCTTGTACACGCCTTTATCAATGAATGTATTGTATTCATTGAGCTGTTCCATTTCCAGAGTGGTGGCGTCTTCCCATTTGTGGTTTCCATTGGCTTGATCAAATTGGAGGGCTTCTTTGTGGTTACGAGGTACCTTGAATCCATATTGGTACTGTGGGGTGGTACGGAAAGACCAAAGTTTGGCTTGATGCACGAGTCGATCAAGTTCTTGGTTCGTCGTGCTAGATTGGTGATTTGCTTGAGACGTTTCCAACCTGGGAGGTCAAGCAAGTTGTTGTCTTTCCCATATTTGGCAACGGTAACAGGATCATCAGCCGCAATGTTGGCTAATGGTTCATATGTCCGTTCCATATTTTCCCATTCAATCCAAAGGTTATACTTGGAACCTTTGTATTGAGGGTGCTTGTTATCCAGTGGACCTTGGTGTCCTAGGATTCGGCGAAACAACCAAAGTTTTCCGTCTTCTTGGGTCAAATAACGGTGGATGTAATTCATGACATCATTGTATGCAATGATATCGGCAAGTTTGTCATCAGAGTGCTTGCACTTGAACTTGATGAAGTCGTTATTGCGTTCAAGACTGTCTTCTATATCGACGATGGTAAGATGCTTTCGAGTACCATCGGGGTTGGTTACAAGAAAAGATCTTCCTTGTAGATCGGCAATCGGGATCGTCGGAATGGTAAGGGGTTTACCATCATCGTCAAATTGTGCATTGCCTTCTTCATCGGTAACAACTACCTGTGATGGGTCTACTGAAGGAGTAGCGGGGTTGGTGTGTGGAGTTGTGACGTCACTAACATCAAAGTATGCTAGCTCTGGTGGATCAAAATCATCTTCAGTAAGGAGAACGCCATCGGAGGTCTTGCTGAAGATGTGTGTCGTAGGAGGACCATCAAAACTCTCCCCATAGTTGTTAGGGAGTGGAGAAGGGGACCAGCTTGGGCTGTCATCGACCTTCTTATATAGAAAGCTCGGTAACAAGGGGTGGGCGGGTGGTTTGATAATAACCTGATTACCAGATGCGGGAGGTGTTGTACCGGGTTGCTCGGTAGGTACAGACGGCGCGGTGTCGTCATGTTCCGCAGGAGTGGCGAGGCTTCGATTGGTGTCGGAGGCAGTAGTTGAGATGCCAAGAGTAGGAGTAGTTGGGACATCCTGTGGTGTAGAATCTGCAGTGGGACTATTCTTAGTGATATGCTCCCCATGTTTCCTGAGTGTAGGAGCGTCACCAGTGGCGTACAATCGGGGTAAGGAATCCTTGGCCTTACGCCATTTGATGAAGCCATCATCGGTAAAGAGGCCAGCTTGTTTGTTGCGAGACTCAGGTGTAAGAGCAGAGCGTACACCAGACCGGTCAAGCAATTTGTTGGTGACTGGATCCCAGATTTGGAAACAAAGTCCATTGCCAACATGTTTGGCAATGCCTACGAAATGACCGAGGCGTTCGGTAGACTGGGTACCGAAAGGGGAGTCATTGGTCTTAAAATAAACAGGTTCGAACCAGAAGAAACTGGTGTACGCGCTTATATTGCCAAGTGTACCGGTAGCAATGAAGACCGGTTGTTTGTCCAACAGAGTAGGATCAGAAATAACATTGAGGAGTCCGGAAACGTATGTCATGCACAACAGCCAGAGATGGGGTGGTGTGCCTGTACGGTCCATGATGCGATTGACAATACGCTTAAACGTTTGATATCGCCGTTCAAATTGATTCTGGTGTTGGTGATAGGGTTCACTTTGCCAGAGTCCGATCCATAACATTTTGAGATAATTGGTAACCCTCTTACTAGATTGGTAGTTCCCATGATCACATAGGAGGCAAAGAGGCCTGCCCCATTTTCGAACGAAGTTCTGAAAGCATGATAGAAAGCCGCCAGTGGTGCGCATTTCTTCAACATGTATGATATGGGACTTCCGACCAAAGAAGATCTGGGCAAGCTTGGAACCACCATCAATCGCTGGGACATCGGAATAGACAGCATCAGACAAGACGTCGTCATTGAATGGTCGAACGTTTATAGCCGGCTGGGGGGAATGAAAACGTTTGAAAATGTTACCATCAGGGCTAACCGCTAACGAACCATATTGCGTTGAATTCTCAAAAGTAGCTTTGATGCGATTGGTAGAAACCCAGCAAAAGAAAGGTTTCAGAGATAAGTAATCATGTTCGTTGGGATGGCGTTCACGGGGTGTAGTTGCGATACGTGTAGCATCACTAGCAGTACAATCCGTGGGAAAGGCGGTGACCGTCTCAGAGATTGGAGGGGAAGTACAGCATGCGAGGCGTTCCTGATGAACGTAGTCGGTAGGTGTAGGCCAGAATGAGCGGTCGTTGGTTCCATGATCATCAATAGGGAGAAAGGGAGACCGAGTGGAATGACTGGAGTACAAACTGAGAGACGTAACCGTGGATGAGCCAGGGGACACAGAGATATCTAACCCTTCAAGACAACGTGGGTTTCCGTATTTGTCGTATTCGGGATATGGAAGTTGTTGCGACTGAGGAGGATATTTCTGAAGAAATTGTTCATCTTTAGCACTGATTGTGGTATCAAGGATGGATGGGTCCCAGTGCTTATCGGATGTCATGATAACATGTGGAAGCGTGTCAAATTCAATAGTCGTGTACTTTTGCATGGCAAGGTATGGTAAACCATGTCGAATGCTAAGAGGCAGTGCATATCCATCGGAGGTGGTGATTACCTGTCCACCGCCCGCTTTGATGGATGTGTCATCTACATTGGAGAAATATGCTTCCATCTGGCCGGAGGACAAGATAGAGGGGTGTTGACCCGTATATGCACATTCATTGAAAATGAGGATGATGGGACCTCTATTTGAAACGGAATAGGCGCCGCATGTTGCAATGGGAATATTCTGCACTTGGTGATTGTTAATGCCTGTGACATTGACATATCGTGGCGGAATATCTTTGGAGATGAGGCATGCATCATTACCGATGATGCAACCATTTGCACCGCGGTCGACCATGGCGAAGCCGGGATTGGT
Source organism: Pseudo-nitzschia multiseries (assembly GCA_037355745.1). Lineage (NCBI taxonomy): Eukaryota > Bacillariophyta > Bacillariophyceae > Bacillariales > Bacillariaceae > Pseudo-nitzschia > Pseudo-nitzschia multiseries. The sequence goes on along the minus strand of CM074781.1, from coordinate 2,440,675 downwards.
GACCCTAGCTTTGTGAGCACGATAGGCGTACAATGGTATTTGATTATCATGTGGGAAGGTCAGATCATCATCGGTGTTATACCATTGATGGAAATTGATGGAATAAGAGGATGTTCCCACAGGTATCTGGGTATCGCCATCCTTTTTGTACCGAATGTCAGGATTCTCAGAGAGGAATCTTGCGGGATGTGCAGGCTACACGGAAGACTTGAGGGGCCTTTGGTCCTTGGAGGAAGAAGTCTGAGACTTGTATACACCAAGTGATGCATGGAAGACACCTCTATGGCCGTTTTCCACAGCGGGGTGGAGGTCTGCTGAGGCATTGGTATGTGCATCACCGCTCGAGGTATCATCTTCAAGGAATGAGACGGAATGTCCATGTGTGTATGCCTTCCGGGTGATGGGTTTGACAGCATTAGGATCCGGCTGATAATCTGGGAGCAATTCGCGTCGTAATGATGCGACTACTAATTTCTTGCCTTCCGGGGAGAAATTCAGCCAACTCTTCATGTCTTGACGTGATAGGGCCTTCCATATGCCAGTGGGCAGGCGTGTGGTAGGGTCAGGTGAACGTCCAGCCTTGAATACTGCATAGTCTTGGTAGTCACCTTTGAATTCGATAGGGAGAGCATAGTCGTCATGGTTTTGGCTTTGCCCAGATGAGAAGTCGCGTACATGTGCACGTACTGTGGACTTAGGAGCCGACATTGCGGACTGAGAATCGAGTCGAGTTGCTTCGAGTAGGAGCGTGATTTTGAGTTTGTGGATAGCAGCTGCCTCAGCGACTGCATCTGTCACGGTACTATTCGTGCCGCCTGGATCCTTGACTTTGGCAAACTGTTCACTTAGCTGAAAGCTGGAATAGCATGCCTGACATAATGCTGATTTTGCAGTATGGTACTCAAGGGGTTTGTTGGGAGGACGAAGCTTGTTGAGGTGATTCAATTCTTCAAACCAATGTGTGATAAACTTCACTTTAGATTCTTTCCAGTTGCTGAGATTCAACTTCAGCAAAGCTTGCAATTGAGTCGAGTTGTCATATACTTTGGCTTTTGATTCGCTGTGAAGACTCACAAAATCAAAATATGCTTGACATCCATTGCGTGTGATGGAATGGCTGTGAACGCATGACACAGATAAGTCACTTTTGAAGACTTCCAACATAAGAACCCAGAAGAAGGCACACTGTTTGACAAAGAGGTCACGTGTATAGCCTTGTAGTGCAGCTGGAGGCCAAGTTTCATCAAGGAATGTTTCGGTGTCAATGTCGTATGTTTCGAGTTTAGCTTTGAAACCCACGAGCCAATGTTCAAATCTTGAGTCATTCGTGAGGGGCGTAAAGGACTTTTCATCCCGTGATTTTTGACACCAAGATTCGTACTTCACTTGCTGAGGTGACTTTTTATTGGTTTCCGGTGGAGGAGCTGGGGGATTCAGGACAGATTCACTCTGAAGGCGCAGAGCGCGTTCCATACGGAGAGTTCTGAAGTCTTCATATGTATATGACATTACCTCCTTCCAATTCTTCTCGTCCTTGGGCAGGTCATTCAAGAATTCCGCAAGTGCCTCTATGGTCCGTTGGATGGACCGATGGAGATGGGTTGGTAGCCCACTTTGAGTGTAGGTAAGCTCGCGGGCAAAATCAGGCTCGATGAGTGCATCAAGAAAGGTCGGCCACTTGCATAATCCTCCTTCTCAGAGAGCTTCACACAGGTTGCTATCGGCTTCCTTTGTTAGGCGGAATATGGTTAGGAGTATCATCTTCATATGGGTATCAAAACTAGGAAAACTGTTTACAGTAGCGGCGGTGCCATCACCAGTGCTGTTCCCACCACCAAATGGATTGGCAGGCATGTTCAGTCTTGATGATGATTCCGATTTGTCGGAGGAATCGCGTGGTGAAAGGAAACTGCTCCATGGACGATTTGCGATTGGCATATACCAGCGTAGGGATTGTGTTCAATTTCGTCCCTGTTCTTTGTGTGCAAGCCACCTTGGAGCTTGGGACTGTTAATCTATTATTTTCCTTCTGAATCCAATCCGTTGAGAGTCTGATTCAAAGGCTTCTGAAGAACAGCAACGCTGCGTTAGTGTGTTAGTAGACAAACAATTGTACTCTACGCGTGACAATTGTGTTTGGATACTTTCGGCAACGGATAATCGGACTACAGGCAAGACTATGGAAACGCCAGATCTCTTCTTACTGTGAACTTATTCAGATACAGCAAGACAGACCTTAGTAATGTAGATTACAGATAGTTGGTAGCAACTAGTGTGAATTTTGGGATATAAATCAGTTGAATGTTAAAAGTATAAGATAAAGTGAAATCTTGCCGAAATGCAAGATATCTCTTTTATTGAGGTGAAATACGTTGCAACTGCTGTTGCGTAGTGATGAGATTACTCGCTGATTATTTCCGTACATGCATTGGTCGTTGACCGTATATATCTGTGTGTGTATATATATATATATTGTGTGAGAATCACACGTCAACGGTTTTCTTCTCTTGTTCCGTTAGGAAGACTCCATGATATGTTTATCATTAAGATCAGGAATTGCTCCCTAGCTCGTGTGATACTTTATGAAATCAGAGTTTGCTCACTGAAGAACAATGGCAATATTATAAAACAGAGATTGCTCACTGTCAATGCGCGATGGGAATCGATGCTCTGTGGGAATCAATATGCCGTGAGGATTGATTACTTTGGTTGATACGGGACTCATTGATTTGTACGAATAGAATATCTACCATTGGGTAGCTTTGGTACTTCTGGGCACGAAAGGAATTTAATAATCCACATGCCAACAGTGAGCATTCTTGTACCCGGTAGGGTCCAACAAGTTCATCAATCTTGGTTTGCATATACGATGACAATTACTTGGCAGGCAACCGTCCAAACATAGGAATAACAGGAAGATGGAACAAAATGAAACAGAATCAGCAAGGAAGAGGACACAAAACATGCTGCGGTTTCCTATGGTTTGCGCAGAGTACAGCAAATGGAGGAAAGAACTGCAAGACAAAGACCTAAACCCATTTTTATATCATTTTGAAACTGGATTTGACACCCTGTGCGCTGTAAATGGGCACTTGGTTGGGCACTTGGTACTCACAATCCTTGATGGATGCAAGCAGACCAACAATGTGAGAACAAGATTCAACAGAAAAAAGGACAATTGGACAAAGAAGAAGCTTTGTTGATTCGGGAAGAAGCCGTGAAGTACGTCAGCTAGGAAGTGTTCCTGGACTATGAGGAAGGCAACAGTGTTGCTATGGAACACATGTGGGCTATGGATATCATTATTTCTTACCTTTCATATGGTTATCCTGCATTGAAAGGAACAGAGGACATCAAGTGCTACAGCAACATGGGCATCAGACCAGAAGTAAAATCCCAAGAATGAAAGAGACTGGAACAGGATGGTCATCCATTGCCAGCAAAGGAATGGTGTAATCTCACACAGCTGGCAAGAGAGCACATTAAAAATTGTATGTATTTTAACCCAGGGAACCACAACTATCTACTATGGCGAATCTGGTGGAAAGAGTGGATCATAAAGACTGAAGAGGTGATCATTGAAAATGAACCATTAGCAAATTTGTACTACTCAACCAATTGTACTGATATCAGGTTTTACTATGCAAACAAAAGTTTTCCTGTAATGGGCGATCACTACAAGAAAGGTATAAATGAAGTACAAAAGGAAGACCTGAACCTTTTTTGTATCATTTTGAAACAGGGTATGACTATCTATGAGACAGAAATGGACATTTGGTACTCACAATCCTGGGCAGATGCAAGCTAACAAATACTATAAGAACAAGGCTGAACATCAGAAAAGGAAGATTTGAGGAATAAGAAGCTTCCTTGATTTGGAAAGAGGCCCTGGACTATGTCCACTACAAATTATTCCTGGACCATGAAAAAGGCAACACTTACACCACAGACCGCATTTGGGGTCTGAATATCATTCTTTTGTACCTTCTATGTGGTTATCCGCCACTGAAAGGGAAGACAGACATGCAGTGTTAAGACAATGTTGGCATTGAATCAAAAGCAAACTCTCAAGAATGAAACAAGCTGGAACAGAATGAACATACATTCCCTGCAATGGAATGGTGCAAGCTGATACAGCCAGTGAGGAAGTACATTAAAGGATGTATACATTTTCATCAAGGGAACTGTCCCTGTCTGACAGCAATTTGGTTGAGTGATTGGTGGATAATGATTACTCAGGATCTAATGGTGAAGAAATGTATGAATGAAACAATTGATCAAAGAAACACCTAATGAGGACTATGGGACCAACACAGAGCAGGTGGATGAGGTGATGGCAGAATTGGCAGAAAGAAAAGGTAACAAACAGGAGTGGGACGCCTTCATGAAACAATAAAAAATAGTCAAAGAAAGAAGAAGCAGAAACTGAAACAATTAAAGAACAAAGAGAAAAATGAAGAACAAGACAAAAACAAGAGGAACATTCAGCACTGGCTGCATCTTTGCCATGCATGTTGGAATTTACCTGACAATTTGGAGGAGTACAACAAAATTCCCATCCCTTGTGGTGCATGGGAACCCATGAAATAGTAGTAATAAGTGTTATTCCAGTACAACTTAGTTCAGGACTTAAATTGAAGTTATCAATGATCAAACCGGATCTCAAATGGTGATTTGGACTTTCCTGCAACACTGTTGCACAATTTTGAAAAAGTCATTAAGTAGCTCAATGAACCCAAAATAATACTAAAGATGTCTGATTGTTTTTTGTGGTTTGCTGCAATGTTGTTGCACAAATTTGAAAAAGTCCTTAAGTATTTCAATGATCCTGAAATGAAACTAAAAGGTGATATCCTGCAACGCCGTTCCAGAAAATGGAAAAACTAAAAAGACGTGAATTGATGTACATCAAATTTGGCATTTGGTGAAATATTGAAATCATCCTTAAATTAAAGTACTCGTTTCACCCTCTTTGACTACCAATTCTAATTTCTTGTGTTCCAACCCAGTCATTGTGTCATGAAAATTCAACAACCATTGTTCATGGTTGCCAAGGACAAAGTATTGGTCTTTGCTACCACGGCTTCTGACCACGGCAACTTCCAACTCAATGGTATTGCAGTCAAACAAATATAATGTGTTTCACAACTCCACTTGCTTCACCAACACATGGCGGTCGTGTCTTTTCCCTTTCTTCCTCTTGCTCAATATTTGGCCAACAGAAACAAAGCAACAGGCAACAGCATAGTAAGCATCATGTACTAATTCAAACCCGCTCACAGAACTTCCAGGGGGGAAAGGACCTTCAAGATGAAGCAAGCACAGAATCTCACATGGATAAACTTGCAGTCCGTGTCCATCCAGGAGGTCCAGTTGGAAATTTGCCCAGTTGTACCATATGTTTGCCACTTGTCCAGAATCAGACTTGAACAAAGGATGGGCCCCAAAAAGTAACTTCATCCCACAATAATTGTCATATCTCTTGTGCTCCATGGATCCTTGAAGCATGCTAGTGCCAACAGCCGGAAGGACCAAGTTGCAACAAAATTTGAGAACATCTGATGGAAACCAGGGTACACTTGTGTTTTTCTTCTCGTCCCACTTCATGTAAGGCAAACCAGCCATAACACCAATCAAAAACTTTGACCCAGCCCACCAGCCACCCTCTATAAGATGATTTGTTCCTGCCGTGGATTTATGTTCAAACAAATCAAATTCGTGGTCAAGTCAATCAATAGTATGATACTCCATTAATCACTTGCAGGTTTGTTTGATTAGTGTGGACATGATTTGTTGGATTCTCTTCGTGGGAGCCTTCACTTTGGTTTTATGATTGCTCTTGCTGGCTGCAGAGTCCCATCCAGTTGGAGGGCCAAATTATGTCACACACGGTAATAAATGGTAATACATGTGATTCTTTACCAGATTGTTCCCCTCTCCCTTATTTTGTTGCAGATTGTTATTGATACAGTGAATGAAATGAACAACCATCTTGTCAAAACTTAAAACACCATTCTTGTCTTGTTTGAAAACCTGATCAAATGTTCCAGCATATTTGAGGAACTCTTCTATATCCAACAATAACTCCAGGGTGTAAATACGTTCTTCAATTTCTTCCTCACACTTTCTGCTCCTGTTCTCATGATTGATTGTCATTCTTTGAGACAACAAGAACTCATGACCTTTAGCAGACAGAAGTACAAGCATCTGAATGTAAAGCATGCCGATGTACTGGTTCTCCTCCTTCTTTGCTGTATGTATTGATCCAAAAAATTGTTAACAGAAAGTCATGATCAGATTGCCTCTGAACAGCAGCACCATAGTAACTGGCTATTCTGTCAATGTCACCAAGTAGCTGCGTGTTATTTCCTAAAACATCCTTACAGAATGTCTCTGCTGCTCTCTTTGTGCAACCAAGTTGGTGCATACGGAGCCTCTCTCCTGGTGATGCTAGATTACTATTATGTGTGTTTTCTCCAAAATCAAGATCATAAAAGGTGTTACCATTATGCACACTGTGATGTGACACATTTTTGAAATACTGTTCAACATTCACTCCTTCATCCACCATAGGACCAGTAAAATTGGACATCATCCATAGGCAGACAGAGTCACACTCTTCCCCAATATTGTCCTTAGACACCTTCATCTTCCCAGTTTTCATTGAAATGGGGGCCTTGAGAACATTGATACAAACGTTATTACCAAGTGCCCTTCTTGGACAACTGCAATGCCTACAGATCATCTTTGTATTGGTGGTTTGATAATGTCCACAAAGTTGGTTGTGCTGGGGAGTATCACCAATGAAATATGTGGCAGCAAATTTTATTTGAATAGACCATTTCTTCTTGTTCCACAGCAAATTAGACCATTCTACACCATCCATTAGGTTACAGGCATCTTTCAAAGATGAAAGCAGTGCATAAAAGCCAGAGTGAAGATTGTTCACATTGTCAATTGATTTGTCACCTTTATCCAGTGTACCTGTGGGATGAAAATATATAGTCTCCCATGCATCTGGCAGAGAGTTCTGAGTTAAGGTGTTGAATATGCCAAGTGTTAGGTTCAGTGGGGTAAGCGCTGTTTGATCACTATTGTTGATTGCAATTCCATCCATGTAGAGAACTAGTATAGGCACCAAAATTTCATTACTATCTTTGTTGCATCTCTTTTCCCAAGTATTGTCCACTATTGACCATGATGGAGTGTGTCTATATCAATGTCACCTTGTAGCTCTGGATAGCAGACCGGTATGGTTGGGTCTTTGGCATGGGGAAAAGACAGATTTTCTTCCTTTACCAATGTGACGTTGGTTAATAGATAATGAAGTGATTTTTGGAATGACCGGATGTATATTTGTTTGTGACCAGCAACATCAGCACCAATCAATTTCTTATAACACCAATCAATAAGATGAGGTTCAAAGCCATCACCTTCTATTTCAGACACAGTTGCATAAATGTCCTTCATGACACCTGACCTGGTCTTTATGAGATTTCCTTTTGTCCATGAAAGTAAATTGAGACACTCTGATTTAATTGCCCATCCATACAACTCCTTCTCTGCAACTAAATGTACGCTATGATTCCACATAATTTTCATTAACTTGATCTTCACCTTCAGTCCATCTGATACATGCCTTCCAGCAATTGGAGTCATAATTGCCATTGTCATCCTCATCATTAGTAGAAAACAATTATCATCAGAAACAGAGTCATCATTGTTTAATTCCTGACCAATCAAGACACACTCCATTGGTTAGACAGAGGGTCATACATAACCTGATTGTCAAGCACCTCTGGTAGTAGACCAATACTCAGCAGACTGTTAGGGGTGTTTGTTAGACCAAATTTTTCAGTAGCATCCTCACACTTCTCCGAACTTCTGACAAATAGGGAAGATGCAAAATTGTCTACCCTAACACAATGATGGTAATAATAATAAAATGTATCAGGATTATTTGAAATATGGTTCAAAAGAGCAGGCGGAACAATTACTCCTGTCTTCTTTCTTTGTCTTGCAGTAAACAATGGGGGTTTCTTCTTCTTGGTGACCTTCTCCTTTCCATAACCGGTAGTAATCAGAGGAGAGTACAAGTAGCAATGTTTACAATAAACCTGATATTTAGGAGTGCAGACCATTGTTAGCAGTACAGTAGTAGTAATAGAAATGAGGAACCAATTCACCAATGGCGACCATGCAATATTTGTTTCAGGCATTAAATTGAGTTCCAGGCCACCATATCCCTTAATTGGATTGACTTTGTACGCGGATTCGCGTACGACTTTTTTTCGAATTTTTTGAGTTTTTTTGGTACCCGATGACACGATCGTCGTCGGATTTCTTGCAAGTGGAGTCAATAAAAGGGCATCATTCTCAACTAAAGTAACAATCTATCACTCATACTAGTGTGAAATAACACAGAGAAGGGGTTTTTATTACTTAAGTTGGGTATTTTTGGCTAATTTTGGCAGAAATCGGCAGATTTTCATACATCGGGTCCAGTTCGTCGTCGTCGTCGTCATCATCATCATCGCCCCCACCTAGAAAACACCAAAGACTCCAACAATATCCCACACCGTTTTCACACAAATAACAAGGAATGGTGAATTTGAAGCAATATTTGCTGTCGTCGAGGTCAAGGCAGGTTGTTGCAGCAATTGAATCATGATTTTCGAACATAGAAAATTTTGCAATCATTGTCGTCGTCACCCCCACCTAGAAAACACCAAAGACTCCAACAAAATCCCACGCCGTTTCCACACAAATAGAAAGGAGTGGTGAATTTGAAGCAATACTTGCTGTCGTCGAGGTCAAGGTTTCATTCACAATCCACGTCGACAGGCGGATGGCAACAACAACAACAACAACAACAACAGCAGCAGCAGCAAAGACGACAACGATAACAGCAATGCCGTCGACAGCTACTACTACTTCTTCTTTTGTCTCTTTGCTTCCTTCTCATAGTTGTTCTTCAGCATCACCTTCTGTGATAATAGATCAGCAGACCGGTGGAAAGGACCATAGCAATCAAGACACAAATGGACATTGCACATAGCAGCACACTTTGTTGTTGTTTGTTGTTTGTTGTTTGTTGTTTTTGGTCCCCGGTCCAAATCACCAAAATAGGCCGTATCTCCTTGATATCTGGAGGAATCAGTCCCTTCTTTTTGTGGCTTGTAGGTATCTAATAGTAGAAGAGGATCGGGTATTCCGATTTGTGGCATCGAAAGATCCTGGAGCCCGCCTAGTGGGATTTGCTTGAGCATCATTTTTGTTGTTTCTGGTCCCTGGTCCAAATCACCAAAATAGGCAGTATCTCCTTGATATCTGGAGGAATTAGTCCCTTCTTTTTGTGGCTAATAGGTATCGGATAGTTGAAGAAGGCCATATACTTCGATTGGCAGCATCGATTGATCCTTGAGCTCGCTTGGTGGATTCGCTACAGTGTTGTTGTTGTTTATTGTTTGTTGTCCCCGGTCCAAATCACCAAAATAGGCCGTATCTCCTTGATATCTGGAGGAATCAGTCCCTTCTTTTTTTGGCTAATAGGTATCTAATAGTAGAAGAAGGCAGGATGCTTCGATCGGCGGCATCGATTGATCCTTGAGATCGCTTGGTGGATTCGCTACAGTGTTGTTGTTGTTGCTGCTATTTATTTGTCCCTGGTCCAAATCACCAAAATAGGCCGTATCTCCTTGATATCTGGAGGAATCAGTCCCTTCTTTTTGTGGCTTGTAGGTATCTAATAGTAGAATGGGGTCGACGTCTTGGATTGCTGTAATAAGCTTGTATTCATTGGTCTTTTAGAGCAGAAGTAGGAATCCACGAATCCACATCCCACATGATCTGTGCCGCTTGTACTATCCCTACAACCTTGATTTCTGCAGGAATCAGTCCGTTCTTTCTATGGAGTGTTGGTATGTAATAGGATACGAGGTTCGACCCGTTGATTTGCGGGCGACGCTTTGTATCAAGCTGCTGGAGAGAGATCCCTATCATTAATGGCATTTTGGGCCATTTGTAATGGGGGTGAGGTGCAAGATCAGTCCGAATTTCCTTGGTTTTAAGCCGAATCAGTCCGATCTTCTACTGGATTGTAGCTCTGTTGATGACGGTGACGGCGATGTGCTTGGATCCTGGATTGGTGGAGTGTAGCGGCCGGTCATAATTTTTTCCCATGGTGATAAGAAATTTTGAGTTTGTACGGATGCTCAAAAAAAAATAAGTGTAATGGAGCTTCGACTGCCGATAGCTCAGCCAAAATACCAAGTAGGAACCTGGGACAAAGTGTTTTCTAAGCCAGTTTTTTACGAGAAATAAGAATATCAAGTCGGATTTGAAATCCGACAGAGTTAAGACTTTCATTCGGCCCCTCAAAAAAGAGCGATTTGTACGGCTGTACGCGTACGATCCAATAAAGGGATAGGAAACAGTTGCTAGTGAGGTAGGAAGATATACTGTGCGTACAAATATTATGAGTTTGACATTAATTAAAAAAAAATGATGAAATTTCAAAGGGGGACCAGTGGAGCTCAGCCCAAATATGCGCGTGATTCCTGAAGAACCCCTAATCTTGTTTGTGTGACGTAAGTCATGACACAAATCATTAAACCATGGAAGAAATTAATCTCAGCCACACAAAATTAATGACTCAGGACAAAAATTGTGAAAGGGCGGAAGAAATTATTTTGAGTCACACAAAATTAGTGATTCACAACAAATATTGATTAAATCATGGAGGAATTTTATTTAATTCCTTTCGTGCCCAGAAGTACCAAAGCTACCAGATGGTAGATATTCTATTTGTACAAATCAATGAGTCCCGTATCAACCAAAGTAATCGATTCCCACGACATATCGATTCCCACGGCGCATCGATTCCCATCGTGCATCGACGATGAGCAATCTCTGTCTTTTAGTATTGCCATTGTTCTTCGGTGAGCAAACTCTGATTTCATAAAATATCACACGAGCTACGGGAGCAATTCCTGATCTTAATGATAAACATAACATGAAGTCTTCCTAACGGAACAAGAGAAGAAAACCGTTGACGTGTGATTCTCACGCAATATATATATATATATATACACACAGATATATACGGTCAACGACCAACACATGCACGGAAATAATCAGCGAGTAATCTCATCATTACGCAACAGCAGTTGCAACGTATTCATCTCAATAAAAGAGATATCTTGCTCTTCGGCAAGATTTCACTTTATCTCATACTTTTAACATTCAACTGATTTATATCCCAAAATTCACACTAGTTGCTACCAACTACTTGTAATCTACATACTAAGGTCTGTCTCGCTGCAATCTGAATAAGTCACAGCAAGAAGAGATCTGGCGTTTCCCTAGCTTCGCCTGTAGTCCGATTATCCGTTGCTGAAAGTATCCAACACAATTGACACGCGTAGAGTACAATCGTTCGTCTACTAACACACTAACGCAGCGTTGCTGTTCTTCAGAAACCTTTGAATCAGACCTTCAACGGACCGGATTCAGAAGGAAAATAATAGATTAACAGTTGCAAGCTCTAAGGCGGCTTGCACACAAAAAGGAACAGGAACAGAATTGAATACAATCTCTACGCTGGCATATGCCAGTCGCACACCGTACACGAAGCAGTTCTCATTCCCCGTCACCGCGCAATTCCTTCGAAGGATCGGAACCGTCACAAATGCCGAACATACCGACGATGCCCGGCAATGTATTTGGGGGCGAAAAGAAGAACGATGCCGAAGTTACTACTGCCAACCACTTTCCCAGTTTTGATACTAATATGAAGAAGATACTTGTATCCCTACTCAGCGTAACAAGTGAGGCTAATAATAAGTTGTGTTTAGCTCTCAAGGAAGGCGGATTATGCAAGTGGAATGCATTCCTCGACGCTCTTATCGAACCGGACTTTGCACGGGAGCTTACCTATACTGAAGGAGGACTACCAACGCATATCCCTCGATCCATTCAAAGGAGCATAGAAGCACTTGTGGAGTTCGCTATCGATCTACAAGAAGAAGATGTCGTTCTAGAAGAAGACGAGAGAAATTGGAAGGATGTAAAATCATATACATATAAGGAATTCCAACCATTCCGCGAAGAGCGTGCCCAACGCATGCGTAACGAGTCTGTTCTGAACCCCCCACCTCCTCCAGCGGGAAGTAAACAAAAGTCACCTCAGCAGGTAAAGTACGAATCTTGGTGCCGAAAAGCACGGGATGAAAAGTCCTTTACGCCCCTCACGAATGACTCAAGGTTCGAACACTGGCTCATAGGTTTCAAAGCTAAACTCGAGGCATACGACATCGACACGGAGACATTCCTTGATGAAACTTGGCCCCCAGCTACGCTTCTGGGTTATACCCGTGATCTCTTCGTCAAACAGTGTGCCTTCTTCTGGGTACTAATGTTAGAAGTCTTCAAAAGCGACCTTTCTGCATCGTGTGTACACAGTCATTCTACCACTCATGATGGACGTAAGGCATACTTCGATTTCGTAAATCTTCACAGCAAATCAAAAGCCAAGGTATATGACAATTCGACCCAGCTACAAGCGTTGCTAAAGTTGAATCTCAACAATTGGAAAGAATCCAAAGTGAAATTCATTACACATTGGTTTAATGAATTAAATCACCTCAATAAGCTCGGTCCTCCGAACAAGCCCCTTGAATACCATACTGCAAAATCAGCTTTATGTCAGGCATGCTATTCCAGCTTTCAACTAAGTGAACAGTTTGCCAAAGTCAAGGATCCAGGTGGGACGAATAGCACCGTGACAGATGCGGTCGCTGAAGCAGCTGATATCCACAAACTTAAAATCACGCTTTTACTCGAAGCAACTCGACTCGATTCCCAGTCCGTGATGTCTGCTCCTCGGTCGACTGTACGTGCACACGTTCACGACTTCTCCTCTGAACAAAGCCAAAACCATGATGACTATGCTCTCCCTATCGAATTTGAAGGAGACTATCAAGATTACGTGGTATTTAAGGCTGGGCGTACCCCTGACCCTACCACGCGGTTGCCTACAAACATATGGAAGGCCCTGTCACGTCAGGACATGAGGAGTTGGCTTAGTTTTTCTCCGGAAGGCAAGAAAATCGTGGTCGCATCGTTACGACATGACTTACTCAACAAGGACCAACCTGACCCCAACAATGCCAAACCCATTACCCGGAAGGCATATCAACATGGACATTCGGTATCATTCCGAGAAGACGATACTTCGAACAAAGATGAACATGCCAATTCAGCAGCAGATCTACATCCTGCTGTAGAAAATGATCGTAGAGATGTTTTCCATGCATCTTTAGGTGTATACAAATCAACAACCTCTTCATCCAAGGACCAGCGACCTCTCAAGTCTTCCGTGTCACCCGCGCATCCCGCTCGATTCCTTTGCGAAAATCCTGCCATTCAGTACAAAAAGGACGGCGACACCCAAATACCTGTAGGAACATCATCATATTCCGCCAATTTTCACCAGTGGTATAATCCTGACGAAGACCTGACCTTTCCTAACGATAGTCCAATAACGTCGTACACATACCGCATACACAAAACTACGGTTACTAGTCCTGGTTTTGCCATGGTCGATCGCGGCGCAAATGGTTGCATCATCGGAAATGATGCATGCCTCATCTCCAAGGATATCCCACCACGATATGTCAATGTCACCGGCATTAACAATCACCAAGTACAGAATATCCCCATTGCTACATGCGGAGCTTATTCCATGTCGAACAGAGGTCCCGTCATCCTCATTTTCAATGAATGTGCCTATACAGGACGACACCCTTCTATATTGTCCTCCGGCCAGATGGAAGCATATTTTTCCACTGTCGACGACACATCCATCAAAGCGGGCGGTGGACAGGTCATCACCACCTCCGATGGATACGCACTGCCTCTTAGCATACGACACGGTTTACCACACCTTGTGATGCAAAAGTACACAACTATTGAGTTTGACACACTTCCACATGTTATCATGACATCCGATAAGCATTGGGACCCATCTGTTCTTGATACCACCATCAGTGCAAAAGATGAACAATTTCTCCAGAAATATCCTCCTCAACCACAGCAACTCCCTTATGCCAATTACGACGAATATGGAAACCCACGTTGTCTTGAAGGATTGGATATCTCTGTATCCCCCGGCTCCTCCACGGTCACGTCCCTCAGTTCATATTCCAGCCAATCCACTCGATCTCCCTTCCTCCCTATTGATGATCATAGAACCAACGATCGCTCATTTTGGCTTACCTCCACCGACTACATTCACCAAGAACGCCTCGCATGCTGCACTTTACCTGAAACCTCTGGGATAGTCACTGCGTTTCCGACAGATTGCACTGCCAGTGACACTACACGTATTGCAGCTACACCCCGTGAGAGATACCCCAACGACCATGACTACCTATCCCTTAAACCTTTCTTTTGTTGGGTTTCCACCGATCGCATCAAGGCCACGTTTGAAAACTCAACCCAATATGGTTCATTAGCGGTTAGCCCTGATGGAAACATTTTCAAGCGTTTCCATTCCCCCCAACCGGCCATGAACGCTCGACCCTTCAATGACGATGTTATGTTCGATGCTGTCTATTCGGATGTCCCAACAATTGACGGTGGCTCCAAAATTGCTCAGATCTTCTTCGGCCGCAAGTCACATATTATACACGTTGAAGAAATGCGTACCACCGGCGATTTTCTATCTTGCTTCCAGAACTTTGTTCGAAAATGGGGCAGGCCCATTCGACTTCTTTGCGACCACGGTAACTATCAATCTAGTAAGAAGGTTGTCGATTACCTCAAAATGCTATGGATTGGACTCTGGCAAAGTGAACCTTATCACCAACACCAGAATCAATTCGAACGCCGGTACCAAACGTTCAAGCGCATTGTCAATTGCGTCATGGATCGTACAGGCACACCACCACATCTATGGCTACTGTGCATGACATACGTCGCTGGTCTCCTCAATGTTATTTCTGATCCTACGCTGTCAGATAAACAACCGGTCTTCATTGCTACCGGTACACTTGGCGACATCAGCGCATACACCAGTTTCTTCTGGTTTGAACCTGTGTATTTCAAGACCAACAACTCCCCTTTCGGTACCCAGTCTACCGAACGCCTAGGTCACTTCGTCGGCATTGCCGAACATGTTGGCAATGGACTCTGCTTCCGAATCTGGGATCCCGCTACCAACAAGTTACTTGACCGGTCCGGTGTCCGCTCTGCTCTTACGCCTGAGTCTCGTAACAAACGCGCAGGCCTATTCACTGATGATGGTTTCATCAAATGGCATAACGCCAAGGATTCCTTGCACCGTTTATACGCCACTGGAGACGCTCCAGCATTCAAACATGGGGAGCATACCACCCAGAGTGACCCCATTGACGTGTCTACAAAACCAGGCAACTCAAATCCCCCTAGCGTTTCAACCGCTGATTCTGACACTGCCGATGACAACATCCCATCTGTACCCAACGAACTACCAGGTACTACGCCTCCCGCATCTGGCACTCAACCTAATCTTCAACCACCCGCCCACCCCTCGTTACCGAGCTTTCTATATAAGAAGGTCGATGACAGCCCAAGCTGGTCCCCTTCTCCACTCCCTAACAACTATGGGGAGAGTTTTGATGGTCCTCCTACGACACACATCTTCAGCAAGACCTCCGATGGCGTTCTCCTTACTGAAGATGATTTGATCCACCGGAGCTAGCATACTTTGATGTTAGTGACGTCACAACTCCACACACCAACCCTGCTACTCCTTCAGTAGACCCATCACAGGTAGTTGTTACCGATGAAGAAGGCAATGCACAATTTGAAGATGATGGTAAACCCATTACCATCCCTACGGTCCCGATTGCTGATCTACAAGGACGATCCTTCCTTGTAACCAACCCCGATGGCACTCGGAAGCGTCTTACCATCGTCGATGTAGAAGACAGTCTTGAACGCAACAAAGACTTCATCAAGTTCAAGTGCAAACACTCTGATGACGAACTTAATGATATCATTGCATACAATGATGTCATGAATTACATCCATCGTGATTCAACACAAGAAGACGGCAAACTTTGGTCATTTCGCCGCATACTAGGACACCAAGGTCCGCTGGATAACAAGCATCCCCAATACAAAGGCTCCAAGTATAATCTTTGGATTGAATGGGAAAATATGGAACGGACATATGAACCATTAGCCAACATTGCGGCTGACGACCCTGTCACCGTTGCAAAATATGGGAAAGATAACAACTTGCTTGACCTCCCGGGTTGGAAACGCCTTAAGCGAATCACCAACCTAGCACGACGAACAAAGAAACTTGATCGACTCGTACGCCAAGCTAAACTTCGTTCTTTCTGTACAACTCCGCAGTACCAATACGGATTCAAAGTACCTCGTAACCACGAAGAAGCCCTCCGATTTGATCAAGCCAACGGAAACACCAAATGGGAAGATGCCACCACTCTGGAAATGGCACAACTCAATGAATACAGTACATTCATTGATAAAGGCGTGTACAAGACAAGCTCCATTCCCCCCGGATTCCAACAGATCAAGGTACACATGATATATGCTGTCAAGCACGACGGTAGACACAAGGCTCGTCTCGTTGCTAATGGTAATCTCACTGAGGCCCCTATCCACAGTGTTTAGGCAGGCGTTGTATCTCTCCGCGGCCTACGTATGTGCCTATTCCTAGCGCAACTGAACAACCTAGAAGCATGGGGTACTGACATAGGTAATGCCTACCTAGAAGCAGTTACCTGCGAGAAAGTATGCATCAAGGCAGGTCCCGAATTCGGATCGCTGGAAGGTCACCTATTGATCATTTACAAAGCCCTATATGGCCTCAGATCTTCGGGCAAGTGTTTTGGCGACTTACTCGCGGCTTGTCTCATAGAACTCGGCTTCGAAAGATCCCGTGCAGAACCGGAAATATTCCTCAAGCCTGGAATGAACAAGCATGGTGAACGTGTATATGAACTTATATGCACATATGTCGATGACCTATGTCTCTGCATGGCAGATCCCAATTCCTTCTTGAAGATATTGCAGTCGTTACCATATAACTTCAAACTGAAGGGATCTGGACCTATGAACTTCCACCTAGGTTGCGGATTTGAGCGCGACGCGCATGGTGTTCTCTGCATGAATCCCATAAAGTTCATCGAAAAGATGGAAGCGTCTTATGAACAAATGTTCGGATGCATACCCAGCACTAGGTTCCAATCACCGATTGCAGAGAACGATCATCCCGAATTAGACTCCTCAGCCTTTCTCGAAGAAACTGGTATACAGAAATACCAAAGCATGATCGGTTCACTTCAATGGATCATCGCCATTGGACGTTTCGATGTCCAAACAGCCGTGATGACACTCTCGAGTTTCAGAGCCCAACCACGAGATGGGCACCTTGAACGTGCCAAACGTATCTACGGATATATCTCCAAGTTTAGACATTTTAAAATCAGATTCCGCGTGGATCCCCCAGATTTTATATTGACTAAACCAGACACCATCGATTGGTCCAACACCATCTATGGGGAGCATTCTGAAGAGCTACCCGGCGACGCTCCGGCACCACTTGGGAATACAGTAGTGTTGACACACTTCTATGATGCTAACCTCATGCATGATATTCTTAGTGGTAAGGCTGTAACCGGCATCCTTCACTTCGCGAACAAGACTCCCATGATGTGGTTCTCAAAGAAGCAGTCTACTACGGAAATGGCCACCTTTGGAGCTGAATTTCTTGCAGGAAGAACTTGCATCGAACAGATCGTTGATCTACGTCACTCGTTCCGATACCTCGGAACACGAGTCCATGATATCTCATACTCTTGGGGTGACAACGAAAAGATGATTCAAACGTCAACCTTCCCTTACGCAAGGTTGCATAAACGTCACAACATTCTATTGTTTCACTACGTACGGAGCATGATAGCGAGAGGTTTCATTTTAATGATGCACCTCCCAGGTAAGGATAACTGTGCAGATATTCTCACCAAGCATTGGGGGCACTCAGTTGTGTATCCACTGCTCAAGCCCATCTTCCACTTTTGTGGAAATACCGGCGATCTCCTCCAAGACGATGGAAGCATCATGTAGAGCGTGATGACCTTTCACAAGGAGACATGGGGAGTATTAAATTCCTTTCGTGCCCAGAAGTACCAAAGCTACCAGATGGTAGATATTCTATTTGTACAAATCAATGAGTCCCGTATCAACCAAAGTAATCGATTCCCATCGCGCATCGACGATGAGCAATCTCTGTCTTTTAGTATTGCCATTGTTCTTCGGTGAGCAAACTCTGATTTCATAAAATATCACACGAGCTACGGGAGCAATTCCTGATCTTAATGATAAACATAACATGAAGTCTTCCTAACGGAACAAGAGAAGAAAACCGTTGACGTGTGATTCTCACGCAATATATATATATATATATACACACAGATATATACGGTCAACGACCAACACATGCACGGAAATAATCAGCGAGTAATCTCATCATTACGCAACAGCAGTTGCAACGTATTCATCTCAATAAAAGAGATATCTTGCTCTTCGGCAAGATTTCACTTTATCTCATACTTTTAACATTCAACTGATTTATATCCCAAAATTCACACTAGTTGCTACCAACTACTTGTAATCTACATACTAAGGTCTGTCTCACTGCAATCTGAATAAGTCACAGCAAGAAGAGATCTGGCGTTTCCCTAGCTTCGCCTGTAGTCCGATTATCCGTTGCTGAAAGTATCCAACACAATTGACACGCGTAGAGTACAATCGTTCGTCTACTAACACACTAACGCAGCGTTGCTGTTCTTCAGAAACCTTTGAATCAGACCTTCAACGGACCGGATTCAGAAGGAAAATAATAATTTTTTAGGCTTGCATGTTGGTCGCAAATGAGGTAAGGAATCTTGAGGTTACAAGATTTCCTTGCTTTACAAAATTTTGCACAAGAGAGGGTTGCGAAAGCAAATAAAAAAACAAAAAGACCTTGCGAAACAGTTCTTGAATGTATTGGGCTCATAACCTGTGCAAAACAGTTCTTGAATGTATTGGGCTGATAACCTGTGGGAGTGACTCACTAAGATTTAATCTGATTTTAAAATAGAAAGTGAGACGATGGAGCATCTTACTTATGTCCATCAAACTAAGTTAATCATGTTCCATTGAGGAGCACAGTGCTCCATTGCGAGAAGGAATCTATTGTATTGGTGGTAGATGTGAAAAATCCACCTCTGGGATCTCCATCCTCCTTGCCAACACTCTCATCATGTACAAATCAAAAACACAGATATAAACAGCCCTTAGCTCCACTGAAGCCAGATTCTATGCAACTGTCTCTGCTGCTAAACTTGTCCTCTACCTAAGATCTGTACTTTCTGACCTCGGCTATCCTCAACAATCCCTGACCAACATCTACGGTGACAAGGAATCATGTATCAAAATGATCAACAACTCATGCCCTACCAAACATTCTTGTCACACCCTTACCCCTTACTTTGCCATCCAAGAATGGAAAGAATGCAGTCTCATCCACCTAACCTTTATTGAAGGCAAAATCAACCCTGCTGATGCTCTCACCAAACCTCTTGCTTGGGTCCTTCACAGCTGTCATGCCCGCTGCCTCATGGGGCACTTTCCTCTCTGATGTTCTCTTCCACAATCCATGTCCTCCTCCTCCTGCTCCTTTGTGATGTTCCATTTCCCATTCCAGATAAGGGGGAGGGTGTTGTCCGTAGGACACTTTCTCACTTACACACACTGCATTCATACATACAATGCATATATACATATCATACACACCGCCAACACAATAGGTTCCTTCTCACTGGAACACTTCATTTCTTGATGGAACACTACATTCCTCAATGGCACACATTTAGCTTAGTTTGATGGACATCAGTAAGATGCTCCATCATCTCACTTTCTACTTTAACATCAGATTAAATCTTAGAGAGTCACTCCCACAAATGGGCATTATGTTGGACCTGCAAGGGGCACTTGCAAGGGTACTTGTAAGCCCCCTTGCAAGTTGGCCCATTATGACCTCAAGCACGGTATATGGTTCGTGAAAAAAGAGCCCCATTATGGTGCATGGCATGTGGGCATGTGCCCCATTTCAGTACGAACTCCAATGCCTGGGGATCCTGAGAGGCCTTCAACGGTGATGAATCCGTTGCCCTGCACCCCATGATTAGTATGATGCCTAAGGCAGAATTGGAATACTATAGAATTGCTAACAATTATCCACCCTGGCAATTAAAACTCCTTCTGCCCCACGGGAATGTCGAATTTGACTGGTAAAAGTTATATTATTATCTGTAAAAATCTGGTACTAATAATCTAGTAGTACGTCACATACATGATGAATTCAACCACAAAATACCCATCAAACCCTCCTGACCTTGGTGATTGAATTAAAGCAGTTACAATAGATATGCAGCCATATAACCTCCATCCACCTCATCATTGCATCAATAGGTGGATTATATGCTGTTTTGGATTCAATATTGATTTGTTTGGAGCCAAAATGTAATTGAGAACAATTTCATTATTTAGAATTATTACTAGTACCGTACGTAGGTAGAGCGAATTCTGAAAGCTGCTGCGTAGTGACCTGTAGAAATAAGTACTATACGAATGGCATGTTCGACCTTCGCGGGCACTGTTTTGGAACGAGTTTTAATTGCCTGGACAGCTCTTGTTTGGAATTCCGTAGTAATAAATTATGCCTTGATACTAAACTGTATTCTCTTACTTGGTACATGCTATCACTCACTACGTTTGTGATAGCCTCAGTAGCCTACCTACTTGTAGTACTGGATGTGCAGTGTTTTTAGTTCATAGGTGTGTTGGTGGGTTAAGCAATGCTAGGGGGGGATCCGGGAAGTGCCAGCCTGTGGCTAGTTTTTGCAGGCTGGTCCGGTCCCCAGTTGCTTTGCCCAAACACCGGCGCACAGCTTTGGCTGTTAAGCCTTTTCTGCGGGCGGGCGTGGTGGGCCTTTTACTTATTCTACTACTAATCGTTTTAGGAGCAAAAAGAGTGAGCTGTAGGCTTGGTTCTTGCTGGAGGAATCCTTTACCGGCTTGTTGGTGCTTTCCCTGTTATTTGCTTACAGATTGCTGCACGCGGTGAGGAGTGATCGTAAAGTTTGTACCTACGTTGGTGATACAGTGAGATCTTGCATACTCAAGGGTGTTCCTTGGTTTGTACGGCGTACGGCGTACGTTACACGTGGCACTACCATTCCTTACATTCGGTTCGCTACATCAACTATCACTCACTACGTTTGTGATAGCCTCAGTAGCCTACCTACTTGTAGTACTGGATGTGCAGTGTTTTTAGTTCATAGGTGTGTTGGTGGGTTAAGCAATGCTAGAGGGGGATCCGGGAAGTGCCAGCCTGTGGCTAGTTTTTGCAGGCTGGTCTGGTCCCGAGTTGCTTTGCCCACACACCGGCGCACAGCTTTGGCTGTTAAGCCTTTTCTGCCATTGGGCCATAGGCCACAGGGTGGGAGCTGGCTGAGGATGAACCTGGAGGGGACATGGAGGACAGCGAGGGTGGGAGAATCATCAGGGAGGATTCAGAGAGGAAGATTCCCTAGGGGGGGATCAGAGAGAGCTGCCAGGGGGAGTGGGGGCCGAGGCCGGCACCCATTCCTCAGGCAGGAAGGAGTATGTTCCATTGTTGAACATTACAGAGGCAAGATTCTTGAAGATGGGGAGCGACTGTTGATGTAAGTATCTCATCATGCAGTCACTGTGCCATCTCGCGAGGAGCTTGATGACATTAGAATCACATTTGCCCTGGAGCAAGGCCATAGCGCCTCCTGCGCGAAGGGACCGGGCAGAGATAGCTGCAGGTGAGATGCCAGTGGTATGGTAGAGGGTCTGGGCATAGACTCTCATGGAGGCTGTGACCGATGCCGCTCGAACTAGGGTGAGAACCCCATTGTCAAAGTAACTGGCCAGCTTGAGGGATGGGCTGAAGGGGTGGGTGCTAGTGCAGCGGCGCCTGAGATGGAGGATCTGGCGAGCGCATGCTGCCACAGGGCAGCAGAGGGAGTCCCCACTTCGTGCATGAGCCACTACTTCCCCCTTATCTCCATTCTTCTGTGTGGTGAAGGTGAGGGTAACAGAGGTAGCAGCGAGGAGCTCATGTTCAGGGCCATCATGGTGGACGATTCTGGAGCCGAGATAGAAGGAGACCTCCTTGAGGTGGAAGGCTTGATCATCCCTGGTAGTACCCGTGTACTCACCAGGTCAGAGGCAAAAGAAGAAGGCTATGCAGATCATGTTAGCAATAGCCTGCCTAGAAGGGGTAGGGTAGTCATGGTATGCAAATTGCAGCGCATGCATGACAAGGGTGATTGGGACTGGTTTGACTCTACAAGGGGCAGGGTCAAGCTTGGCATAGGCTTTGAACTGGGCAGTTAGCCGGAAGTCAAGACTGCCGGTTGAGTTGGTTCTGGGGTCTTTGGCCCCCAAGCGGGCCAGCGTCTGGCCCACTGACCTGAGGGTGTCCGATACCGTGCGAGATCTGATGGGCTTGCGGCTACAGGATAGCCTGCCATCATGGAGGCGCTGGGCAAAGACTTGGAGGATTGGGATTGGATCTGTAACAGATTGGAGGGTTGGTTCAAAGCCGTGAGACAAACAGAATTGAACCCATTGATTCCAATAGGCATCCTTTTGTTTGGCATAGAGTTCAGTGACTGAAGCGCGCATGGTCTTCTGGATAGAGCCAAGGTCAGAGCAGAATGCATGGGAGGCTGCAGGTGACATAAGATCCAGGGCAAGTCCTGGGGGTAGGTGGTGTTGAAATGAAGGAGCAAGGCAGCGTCAGAGAGGGTTGATTGAGAGAGCAAATCAGCCAGGTGATTTACAGGGCCAGGGATGTAATCCCTGAGAGGTACATATTGGTGGAGGCGCTGGTGAAGGGACTGAATCCGAAGGAGGTAAGCGGCAGGCCCAGTGGTGGTAGTGGCGCCCTTCCTTTGCCAGTAGACAGCTGCTGTGTTGTCATAGCAGTTTTGGGTGGTTCTGTATTGGACACAGGCAGCGTGTGCAAGGATGTCATTGTGGGCAATAGAACCAGCGAGCTCCAGGTCACTGTTGGTGATGGTGCCGTGGGGGTTGTCAAAGGTGACTAACTGGGTGGAGACCCACTTGGGGAAGGCATGCCTCCACATGATGGGCTGCACAGCGCCCGTTGGAAGGGGGACAAAATGGATGCCCCCCATGCCCCGACCAGAGGCATCACAAGCGCCGAGTGTGGCTGGGAAAGTGGCGGGGACTAGTTCGGCAAGTGAAGTAGGCCGGTTGGAGAGATCATTGGCCAGCCATTGGAAGTCTTGGAGGAAGCTATGGACGCGCTTGGTGAGCCGGAGGCGATGCCTGCCTGGTTCTGTCGGAAGGCTTCTTGGAGGATGGAGAAGAGGCCAATGGCGCCAGGGATGGCAAGGGCCATCGATCGGAGTTCCCCCAGGACTTGGTGCCATTGTTTGATAGGAACATGGCGCTGGTTGGGGGAAATGGAATGAAGAATCTGCTGTAGCCGGGCCACTCGATGGGGAGGAAGGCTGATGGTTTTGTTGATGGAATCAATGAGCCAGCCCAGGATGACTTTCTTGGTGGTCCACCTGGCGTTGCCTTGGCGCATTTTCTTGAGGGAGGCTGGTTCCTGTCGGAAGGGAGTGTCAGAGGCTTCCAGGGGCCGGAAGACTTTGTCCAGAGACTGGAAGAGCACCCTCTTGATGGCGCGTCGGGTCCATTTGTTGCCTTGCGCAAGGCCACAGAAGTCATCCACATAGACATCCCAGTATCGCACCGGCTTCTTGGTGGGAGTGGTACTAGGAGGGGGGGGGGGCAGATGGGGCACGGGAGGCGTGGGCGCCGTTGGTGCGGGGGGCTCTGGGGGAGCTGGAGGCGCGGCTTCAGAGGGGAGATCCAGGCGATGGGGTGTGATCCTGGCCTCTGCCAGCCCTGTGGAGAGGGTGGCATTGGCCAAGTCTGCAATGGTTTCTGTACAGGCACAGAAGTTTGGTGGGCTGGATTTCCACCCCATGGGGTTGGTGAGGGGGATTCCAATGAGGGGTGGCTCACCCTTTCGGGAAGGGAACAGCACTCCTAGCTTCATGGTGTCTTCTGGTTTCAACTGGACTCGGTAGAATCCATCCACGAGGTCAATCTTGGACATGTAGACTGGGCCAAACCGAGGGTTTGCCCGGTGCAGCTTGGTGAGGAGCCGGGGCAGGGTGTGGCCAAATTGCATGGCTTCTGCTGGGGCTAGAGGGATGGTGTCTTGGTGAACTTCAGAGTAGGTGTAATCTGAGATCATTCGGGGGCGCCGGCCTCACTGGGGGACTAGCCCCAGTGGACTTAGCCGGAGGTGTGGAAGGTTTTGGATGAGGCTGGCTGGGAGGGCAGTCCATTGTTGTTTGTCCATCATGTCGGCATACTCCTCGCGAAGGAAGTCAATGCCCATGTGGGAGGATTGGTGTGGCCCTCTGCTGATGGCTGTTGCAATCCTGGCTGGGTCCCAAGGGGGTCCAGACATGGAAGCTGGGGTGCCTTCCTTCCCAAATTGGTCTAGGATGCCACTGGCTGGATGGGGGAGAGTACCTACCCGTGGGTGGATATCACCTTGTCCTCGGATGGTCCGGATGAAGTCCCCCCAGCTAGCGCTGTGGTTGTAGACCTGGATAGGGTGGTTGATGTGCAAGTCCAGCCTGTCGATGGGGTAGGTTGATGTAGTGACTAGCCGGTCCCCGGGGTAGCGACGAGGAGCGGCCAGCGCGGTGCTGGGAGGAGCTGGAGGAGGTACCAGCACGGCGCTGGGAGGGGAGGGGGTATGTCCCCGCCCGGCGCTGGAGTCGCTGGACGGTGGAGGTGGAGGGCCCAGCTTGGTGCTGGGTGGAGCGGCCAGCGAGTCGCGGGACGTTGGAGGGGGTCCCAGCAAGTCGATGGGTGGAGATGAGCCCGGCGCGGTGCTGGGCGGTATAGATCCCAGCCCGGCGCTGGGTGGAGGAGGTGGAGTTGGAGATCCCAGCAGGGAGCTGGGTGGAGGAGATCCCAGCACGGCGCTGGGTGGAGGAGGAACCCGTGCGGCGCTGGGTGGTGGTGCCGGAGCGAGGGTGGGGTCATACAGGGGTCGGGGGAGAACGCGTGTGGGGGGCTTACCTAAATCCTGTGGGAGGGGCGGACCAAACTGTTGTGGGATGGGGAGCCGGCTCCGGTGTAACGGCGCGTGGGGTTGTGGGGAAGGGCTGTGGAGTGGTTGTGCGGGGGACGAGAGGGGGGTTGTGGTGGCGTCCGGGCTGAAGCTGAATCGCAGGTGGTGTGGGAAGTTACCATCAAGCAGAATGTGCCGGGGGTGGATGGGCCTAGGAGAGGGGTGATTGGGTGGGGGCGCGGTCGTGGCCCCCGTGGCAAGTGGATTGAGGGGCGCCGCGCCGGGTGAATGGCGCTTGCCAGGTCTTCAGGCAGCATAGGCTTCTTGGCACCATTCCCAGAGCAGTTCCTGCTCTGCTGGTGTGATGTCAACGTGGTCATGAATATGGCGGCAGCCGGAGAAGCAGCGGCCTCTGATGTGCCAGGAATGGCAGCATTCTTTGCCATCGGGGCGTTTGAGAGGGGGTTTGCCCTTGGCTTTCATGGAGGAGATGACCAATCTCATTGCTTTGTTTTTGATTTTAGCAGTGATGGGGTTGGAGTGGTCAGAGAGTCTGGGATCTCTGGTGGGATTGAGTCTCTGGTCCTCATTGTTGGAGGGACGCTGGTTGCCCCCCCCCCCGCTGTTGGGGGGTGGTGGACTGCCGGAGGGCCCCTTTGGTGGCAGGTTTGGCTGCTGGAGGGCTCTCAAGGCGTCTACATTGGACACGTTTGGGAGCCAGTTGAGATTCTGAGTCATTCTGAACCGGTGGATGTCTTCCCCAAAGTCGGGGGAAGGGAGGGTGGTGTCTGATTCCCATTGCTCTTCTAGCCAGCCCCGTACGCGTACCTGGAAGTAGTACACTACTAGGGCCAGGGTGATTCTTTCACCAACCTCGTCCGCAATGGCCCTTCTGAGGGGCATCTGTTGCCACTCTAACCGGGAGAGGCCGCGTTGGTACCCCTTCACCACAGCATGTGTGGCGCCGAGGAGGGTGGCTAGGACAGCCAGATAGCTTTTCAGCTGGGTGGTGGCTTCGGTCCAATCAAGGGGAATGTAGGCCTTGGTCTTTTGCAATTCCAGGGAGTCCTTGAGGGAAAGGGAATTGCCTTGGGTGGAGATCATGGTGTCATAGGCGGCCACATTAGCGGCTGCTTCATGCTCTCGCTTTAGAGTAGCTGCGGATCCTCCTGGAGGAGTGAAGGCTAGGGGAAGTATGCCGTCTGCTACATCAAAGGGGTCGGTCCCATAGAAGTTGCAATCTTGGAACCTCTTGAGCACTGCTGTGGTGATGAGTGGCGCCTGGATCCCCAGGTTGTAGGCGTCCGTTGCTACTTGGCTTTGGAGGATCATGTGGGTCTTCTCGTGTTTGCTCTTCTTGGCCCAGGCTGTGTAGATAGGGGGAAGGTCTGCTTCCGTTGTTTTTCCACAGAGTAGTAGGAGTCTTTCCGTGTAAAGGTTCCCCCACACTTCTCTTACAGAGTGCAGCTTTGAGGATTCTTGTCGTCTTTGGTCCAGAGACTCACTCAGTCTTAGTTGCTGGTCGGTGAGCGCTGAGAAGGCTGCTGTGAGGGTAGGGTCTGCCGGCGCGGAGCCTGCTAGGTCTGGGAGGTCTCGGAGGAGGACATTCTTCTTCATGTAGGCGCGGAGGTTGGCTTCAGCTCTGAAGGCAGGTCCGGGTTCTAGGAGCCGGATGGCACCCATAAGAGTGGTAGGTTGTGTCCCCACGGCCCGGAGTGTGTCTAATAAGGGTTTGCAGATGTCCCCCAATCCTTGCTGGTGGATGTGGGGTTGGAGGACTTGGAAGGCCTGCTTCGGGGTGAGGCCCCTGCACAACACCAGTGGGATGAATTCGAAGGGTAGGAAACATACCTTGTGAGCCTGGAGCATTTCAGTGTGGGCAGTCCCTTCAGGAATGGCAGGGATGTAATCTCTCTCGGGGTGTTGTGATACGTTGGCTTCATGGTGAGCTAGAAGGTACACCCGGCTCGCTGCCGCCCTTGACAGCAGGGCTGCGTCCACCCGCACCAGCTCCACCTCTTGTCCTTCCACATCATCAATGTAGCCAAAGGCTCGGCCCCGGTTGGCTGAGGGCTGGGTGATGGTTCCTGGATAGCGTCGGAGGCCATGGATGACCCGGAGCCGGTCCACCCCCGCTGCATCTTCTTGAAAGATGCCCAAGCCGCCAATAGCTTGTGCATTGAAGATATTTAGGAGGAGGGGGAGAAGCTGGTCCCCATCCGCTTCATTGAAGAGAGTGTAGATGGCTTGGTAGATGTCATGCCTAGCCGGGGCTTCCCCAAAGGGGCCGTCCCCTTGGAAGAACTCCCTGTAACTCCTCATTGTCGCGTCCTTAGCCGGTAGTTGCGGTAGTAGATGGATCGAACCAAGGTAGGCTTCTTGTAGGGCACGTTGCTCTAGTAGTAGGTGTGTGTGCAGCGAAAGCGGGGATTGGCGACACAATACAGTTGTTCCAATACTCTCCCCGTAGGCGTGTTGTCGTTGGCCGCTTGTTGAACGATGGGGAGCGGCGGTTTCGATACTCTCCTCGGATCGGGGACGCAGTGCAACGTTCCTGGAGTCGCGATACTTTCCTTGTAGGCGCGTCGGGCCTTCTTGGTGTATCTGGTAGGCGCGTTGGGCCTCGGTAATCCTCGCGTTGGGAGGATTGGGAGGCTGGTACGGGTACAATAGGGAAGACTATTGGACCTGGACGTGCAAGCCTTTTACTTATTCTACTACTAATTGTTTTAGGAGCAAAAAGAGTGAGCTGTAGGCTTGGTTCTTGCTGGAGGAATCCTTTACCGGCTTGTTGGTGCTTTCCCTGTTATTTGCTTACAGATTGCTGCACGCGGTGAGGAGTGATCGTAAAGTTCGTACCTACGTTGGTGATACAGTGAGATCTTGCATACTCAAGGGTGTTCCTTGGTTTGTACGGCGTACGGCGTATGTTACACGTGGCACTACCATTCCTTACATTCGGTTCGCTACATCAATCTGTCTTCCAATTTGACTGGGACACAAAAAATTGAAGACACACCGTACTTATGCATTGCTTATTTTATGTCATCCCAAATCTGAACAAACGGTGCGAGAACGATTATTTGAGTGTAATTAAGATCACTATGCTGTTACTTCGGTGCATCTCACATGAATCTTCGTGATGATATTTTTTGCTAGTCCTTGTTTTTGTGGTATTTAGTAATGTGGCGCGCGCAGATAGATTTTTGGATTGGCACGCTTACCTACCGGTACGAACCGTATCCGCCTTCTTTTTGATGAGATGCCATTATTTTTTACTATAATTAATGATTACGTATCTTCGGCAATTTACGGTAGGTGCTCTTCCTGCCGTTGAAACGCATTCCCAATGATGGGCGTAATGACACCATGTCACACTTTGCATCACACGTCGAATGTACCAGTAATAAAAAAAGAGCGTGACAAAAAGCGCCCATACATTTGAAATAAAATTCCCTGTTTTGAACAAGACCAAGAAGCATACAAGGATCATCACTGTAGGGCTGGAAAATCAGTCGAAAGAAAAGAAACGATAGCAGTATGAAAGACGAGCCTCATGGGATCCTTGACAACTTCTGGGCTTCATTTCTCCATGATTACGATAACATCGAGGACGGCAGAAATTCTATCTATTCTTTGGACGACTCGTTTATTTCCGACCAACATGAAAATGTGAAAGAAGACAGATCGGTTGCGAAAAGAGGAATTGTATCAAAACGTAATGGGCAATATGAAGGATCGAAGAATGAAAATGTGAAAGAAGACAGATCGGTTGCGAAAAGAGGAATTGTATCAAAACGTAATGGGCAGTATGAAGGATTGAAGAATGAAAATGTGAAAGAAGACAGATCGCTTGCGAAAAGAGGAATTGTATCAAAACGTAATGGGCAGTATGAAGGATTGAAGAATGAAAATGTGAAAGAAGACAGATCGGTTGCAAAACGAGGAATTGTATCAAAACGTAATGGGCAGTATGAAGGATTGAAGAATGAAAATGTGAAAGAAGACAGATCGGCTGCAAAAAGAGGAATTGTATCAAAACGTAATGGGCAGTATGAAGGATTGAAGAATGAAAATGTGAAAGAAGACAGATCGGTTGCAAAAAGAGGAATTGTATCAAGAAGTAATGGACAATATGAAGGATCAAAGATGTCGAATCGTGTCGATTCTTTTGAACAATTAACGGAGCTATTTAGCAAAGACCATCTCCAACGCAGCACTTCAAGGTACGACGAGTCCGCAATTAAGCGTCACATCGGGACGGATTTGGATCTGCAGCGCGAAGGACCTCCTACCACCATATTTGTCGAAAAACAATCTGTCCTGTCGAACATGGACAGATCGAATAAAGTAAAATCTGGGAGAAGAAGAATTATTTCAACTGGGTTACGAAGTAGAGAAATCGATCTCAGCATTATACATGAATCGTCGACTTACGACGACGGGTGTAAAGGTCAAAACAAATTTGATCAGGGAGACGAAGAAAGGGAAGAAATCAGACTTACAGCTGTCCAAAGAAAGGAATTGATTCGGAAAATAGCTCTGTTGAAGATTCGAGCAACTAAGGCAAGGATGGCTAGAGCCGACAAATAAATACCAACTACTATCTGCTTGCAAACTTATACAAGTATTGATGAGGTCTATAGATTGTGTCGATTGTTGGAGTCGATGTATCAGTTATAACTAATTACAATGATTAGACCCTAACGCAACTAGCTAGATCAACGCTGATATCTTCGAAGATAAAAACTACCGGTAGTAACATCTGATGATGAAAGTATGCGACCGTAAACTGTGCGATTGTGATCATCGAACAAGGCGTCACGTGTTCAGAATGAAAACTAGTAAGGATGGACTGTGCTTCCGTGCTCGACCCTGCATCAGATTCATGAGTCGTGAGACCAGCCGTTGGGTGCGAGTAATGTATTAGCAATTTTTCGTTTGTTACGAAGTAAGAACCAACCTTTTCGAATGCCGTAGGAAAACTGAATTAGGGACTGGATAAATTCCATTCTGATAAGCCGTTTCCGTTGAATAGAAAATTAAAGAAATACTTCGGTAGGACTTTTGGCGAGGGCAATGTGCGCAAGATTCCTGGTATTTTTGACACCATCACTGGCAACTCTTCTTTCGATGTGATGACAAGCCCACACATTTTAGAAGACTTGAGACAGAAAAAAGCTCAACTGGATCGATTTTGAACCAACGATAGAAATAGGCTTCAAACGACCTCTGTGCTACACCGGTCGAAACAATGGTTCATGGCGAGATCTGCACACCTATGCTTGGTTGTCTAGTACTAGATGTATTTGATCGTGACCAAGCCGTTGGTAAGGATGCCGTTAGTGAGGATATCTTTGGCATGGTTCTTGACGGCAAAACACTGAAGATGAAGGACGATAGAAGAGAAAATTTATGGGTTAAGCAATCGCCTGAACGTTCGAAGCGACGCATTTCCAAAAGGTATAGCCGCCCGATTTTCAAAGAGCCCGGTTCAAAGGTACCCAAGAAGACTTCACGAAACATTGATGATGATCGACACTTTGAAGAAACTCGGTGGAAACGCGACATGGAGATTGAAAAAAGTTCAGATTTGTTTATTCGAGTCTTTGGAAAAGGTCAATCCACATACATGTTTTCCAGTACAGCTAAAGACGAAGAACGAACGAAAGAGGGGTCATGTGATTCAAATAATCTGGAACGTGTTGTTAGTAGACCTCTTGGCCGCTACAACATCGGCGCTACAAACGAGTCGATTATTATTGGAACGAGATTACTTCAGAGAATGCAAAAAGTTCGAAGGCAAGGAGAAAGACAACAGTATGTCAGAGATTCGGGTGCCGATTCTGATTGTGGATCGGTTGTATCTGTGAGTGACATAGACAATCTTGAGGAAAAGACACTTCGGTCAAACACGTCTCGAAAAAATCTGCATTCACTTCGTGAAGAAATCGATGTAATAGTTAGTAGCAGCTTACAGAAAAGCGAAAAGTCCCCAAGCGAGAAAGAAGAGAGACAAGAATGCGAAAAAGAAGAGAGACAAGAATGGACAAAATCCGATGGATGTGTATCGGATGGGTGCGTTAGCTTTTTGGAAGACGGAGGGTCTGGAATGCAAGATTTTTTCAATGACATGAAAGCGTACTGGACGATATAGTTGAAGAAGAATACTTTGCAAATTGAACGGTTGGCTGTGTTCAACGAATCTCCAACTCCACGCAACAAAGTGAATTTCCAGTGGAACAAAACAGTATTTGAAGTTGAATGGCCGTGTATTCAAAGCATCTCTAGCGTCACTATTTCTGCGGCAAAGCTACTTATCCCGAGCCAAGAAGAAAAAGGTTCGATCACGTCAGAGCGGATTCGGCACTAGATCAAAAAGAAAATAACAAATTGAACAGACGTGTGTTCAATGAACCGCAGCTTCGCTTTTGCTGGTAGCATGTGATACAGCTAGATAACTGATATACAATCTCAGGAAACTGCCGTATTCAAAATAGGGTAATGCGCAGATCATCCGCAACGTCGTCGAAATTCAGTGTTCGAATCGATGACTACGTAACTGTTCCTGGGGGATGGAACATCAAAAATAACTTTTTCCCACGAGATACATGTGATTAATTGAGCTCTGTTACGTTATTGCTTGAATAATTTCACTTAACTTGTGACAGCTCCATTTCGAGCATGACAACAAAAAACAAATTATTACACTCTTTTCCATGTATTGGTGGTTGGAAGTGCTTTGGTTACAATAGTGCACGAGCGCAATACTCCAGAAGGAGCATCACTTATCATGTGCGAGACACTCCTCTTTTATTGGCCAATATTAGGACATTGGTATCTCAAAAAGATTGTGATGTGAATCAAGGAAGTTCCATCATTTCTGTTCACAGGATTGTAAGTCAATTTTGTGTGAGGATCATGGAAACAAATGTGACGTACAATCCCAATAGCATTGGGGTGTCCAATTTTAGTATTGTCATACATGCCTTTAATACATACTACTATCTGTGATTTCCACGAAAAAACTTGTATATTTGTGCTTGGAGCAAAGCAGTGGATGAATTACTTTAGAGATGTCAAGAGATACTACTACTAGCCCCATAAGAACTACGGAGTAGTAAATTCTGATTGATGATAGGGGAATAGTATTTCAGAAAGGTGATGAAGCTGTCGTCTATTTCCATATCCTGGAATCATCAGCACATTGAATATAAGCCATATGCCAATTACGAAATACTTCAGTAATCACAATGAATGATTGACCCATTTTGTTGCTATTGGGTGATTCCCGAAATAAAAAAAATCCTAAACCTAAACCCAATAAAGGCCTAAAAAGGCCATTGTTGAGGTCCTCTTCGACCTAAATCCTGGCTCAACCCCCATCAAGAACCAGCTTTTAGTAGGTTTTCAACCTAAATTTGTAGGAATTTTTGAATTTTTGTTTCGCGCGCGCCTATTACTTCTATTTATTTCTTATTTATCCTTCGATATTATTTTCATTAAGGTATGAATGAATTCCTTATTCCAAAAATGAGACTTCAGGCACAAAAATTTGATTCCCAAAATGTGAATTTCGGTTGTGAAGACCTGAATTAGGTCTAGGATTTTTTCATTTCGGGGATCATCCATTTGGTGCATCTTCTGATCAGGATTAAGTCATTTAGTAGTAGGTATGCTCTTCTCCTCAAACTTTCCAAGACTATCATCCTTGCAAGACACACCATATCTGATTAAATGACGATTTGGGGTCAAGATCAGAGGGAATTTGTAACTTTTTGCGAAGGAAGTACTACTACTATGTCATGTATCAGACTTGTTGAAATACAGGGCAAAATTACTTCTGATTGCTACAATTCCTACATCCTGCTATGTCAGCTCACGAACTTACCATATGTCATATCCCGTCACTCCTTTGTCCGTTACACGTCTCTCCATTGTCCGTATACGACTCAATCAGAATTGGAATTTCAATCACATAAAAGCAGAATCCAAACACATGATCAAATTCCAAGAACACATCACTTTTGTGTATGAGAAGCTTCTCCCAATCTAATACAATTGAATACCAAAGGTATCCAAAAACATGTTATTATCTCTTACGATTGAATATCCCACGATCTAAATATTTATTAGTTGAAATTACCATACATGTTATCTCTTTTTAGAGGCATACGGCACTGTTTCAACAGTTGAATAAACACTTCTATCCAATGTTCACCTTTTACTTGAGTATTATTAAACACATCCTTTGCTTCCTAACTTCAAGATTGTCCACAATGACTAACTATTGTTCTGTTATCCCCTTCAAGTTGGGCTTTGAACCCGGTACTATCCAAAAGATTGAGTACAAACACTCACAAGTTGTCGATGGTATCCCTTAAACATAAACCACCAAGATGAAAGTCTTTGCGATTACAGCTGCATCTACTCATATGGAAATCCTACACTCTATTCATGAATTCAAAAAAGCCAGACAAGTTCTTAGTTGGACTACTGGACCAAAACTCTTCCACAAGTTCCCAGACATCCTCAATGATAACTCTGATCAAACCTACTTTGCTGAACAAACTGATGACATCAATGAAACTGTTGACAACTTCAGCATCATCCTCGCTGATTTTATTCAATACAAGCTTTCCAATCACTTCAATTCTTATCGCAACCATCAGCAATTCATCCTCAACATCAAGAAAACGTCCAACATGACTGTCCACAAATTTGTTCCTATGGTAACTTACCACAACAATGCCATTTTCCCCTCCTTCCCAGTGCTCCTACTGAAGCAGAAAATGCCATGATTGATGCTGAAGACTTCAAAAGTCCAATCTATGAATCCATGCCAACTGAATGGAAAGATATCTATGAAGAACGCAACTCTCCCTATGGCAATGACCTCTCCAACATTGTCACCAAAATGGAGCGTCTCCACCAAAAATTTGCAAAAAAATCGAACAATAACAACAACTCCAACTCTTGCAACAACTCAAACAGCAACTCAAACAATCGAAACAACAATTCAAATAGCCGGAACTCCAACCATCGCAGCAGCAGCAGCAGCAGCAGCAGCAACAACAACAGCAACAATCGTCACAATTCCAACAACAATTCCAACAACAACAACAACAACAACAACCACTCAAACAACAATTCAAATGCTGGATCAAACAATTACAATAACAATAACAGAACCAATTGAATTCAAGATGGATCCTTGTCCAATATATCCCAACACAAACCACTCCTGGGGACAATGTTTCCACAACGCAAACAACCCCAACTGAAACAGCTGCAACAACAATTGTTGCAACAATGATGCCTATGTCAATGACCGTTCCTCCAATGGCACACAAAACTCTCCAAACAATGCTCCTCCTAAGCAACAAGAATCAGAACAACACATATGCGTTGTTACTGATGACCTCTCCAACAAGTGCCCAAAAGAAATCTGGCATGATCTCTTTCATGTCAATCTTGAAATCGATTCCGAGTATTACAAGAATGACCTCCAACAATTTCCCTCTTACGACAACAATGACTGCTTTGTCAACATCCCAAAAGAAGAAATTATCTACAACGGCAACAAGCCCAGTGAAGAAATAAATGACAACTCCTATATTGTTTCCCTAAGTCCTCCTGTCAGACTCAACAAAGACTTCACAGCTCTCACCAAGCCAAAAGAACCTCAAGACCTTGCTCCCACTACAATTGCCACTTGCAATAAAGTCAATGAACACAGGGGAAAATTCTACTTTAAAACACTATTTGACTCTGGTCCGACTGATAATCTCATTCTCCTATCTTTGATTCCTCCAACAGTCACCCTTCATGATCTTGACAATCCTATCAACATGATCACCACCAAAGGAAAAGTCACCTGTTCCAAATTTGCAATCCTCCACAACCTCATGTTTCCAGAACTATCTTGTTATTCCCTCAAGATTTACAAGGCAAGTGCTTTGTTGTTGATGCCAAAATGAATTACCATTTCATTCTTGGTCAAAAGATCATGAAAGATATCAGTATCAAAATGGACTTCAAACAATTGTCCATAACCTGGTTTGACAAAAGGATGCCCTTTCATCCCCAAAGTTACTTTGATGACAAGGCAATCATCCAAAAAGTCATGTCTAATGAACTGTATGCTGTTGCCGAACGCTACATTTTACAATGAAATCAACAGTCCTATGTCGATGGCGCAACAAAATACAAAAAGGCTGTTATCCCCAAGCTTGTCTCTGAACAAGCTCATCTCTTCCCAGTTGAACAAACTTACTTCTTGCTTCCTTTCATTCTCACAAGAAACTCTTTGAATGTCTCACTAATCGTGAACTTGGAATCTTCCCCAACAAAGAATTCGACATTGATCTTCAGCTTGATGCAAAACCATACCACATCAAGCAACCATATTCCATTCCTATTCACCAACAACAGACAGTTAACACTGAGCTTCTCCAACAAGTCAATCTTGACATTCTCAAATGCTGCTATGCCACAGAATGGGGTATGCCAACCTTCGTAATACCCAAACCAGATGGTTCCTGTTGTCTTATTAGCGGCTTTTGTGAGCTCAACAAAGTGACAAAGAAACTCCATCATTGTCCTCTTCCCAAGATCCAAGACATCTTTCATTGCCGGCATGGCTTCAAATACCTCACACTGATTGATGTCAGCATGCAGTTCCATACTTTCAAACTCAATGAAGAATCCACTTGGAAGTATGTCCTCATCATCCCCTTTGGCAAATTTTTCCTCTTCTGTCTCCCAATGGGCTTCCTGAACTCTCCAAGTTGGGCCCAAGGTTGTATGGAAGACATGTTCCTTCATCGAACTCAAGTTGAAGTTTACATCAACAATATTGGTATCTTTTCCAATGAAATTGATGCCCATTGCAAAACCGTCAATGAAGTCCTTTACCTCCTAAAGGCTCATAACTTCTCTGTCAAACCAGTCAAATGTACTGGTTCCAAAGCTCTGCACCCTGGTTAGGTCGTGTTATCTTCTCCAAAGGTAATTGACCAAACCCCACCAAGATTAAGCCCATCCTAAAGCTTGTCTTCCCCAAAACCATTACCCAACAACAATTCTTCATTGGTATGGTTAACTTCTATCGCAACTTCGGGCACAGATGGGCTGAAATCCTTGCTCCGCTTATAGCCCTTTCTGACAAATCCAAAGGCAAACTTGAACCCAAGCCAGAACTCTTCATAGCCTTTAATCGTGCAAAAGCTATGATCGCTGAAGATATCCTCCTCAGCTCTCCTGACCCTAACAAGCCATTTCATGTCTACACTGATGCTTCGGACTGTAAGTTAGATGGTGTATTTGTTCAAAATAATCACATCATTGTCTGTTTCTCTCGCAAACTCTCCAAGGTTCAACTCAACTATCCTACAATCAATAAAGAAATGCTTTGCATTGTTCAACTCTTCAAGGAATTCCAACCTATCTTTTGGGGTAAAGTAATCATCATATACACTGACCACATCAACCTCACACACAAAACCATCAACTCTCATCAAATCATGACTTTGCGCATGCTCCTCAAAGAATTCTCTCATGTCTTCAAGTAGATCAAAGGCAAAGATAAAATCATTGTGGATGCACTCTCTTACCTCCCTATCCAGGACAACAATGATCCAATCGATCCATTCCATGAAGAAACATCCTCCACCATTGATACCTTCTCTTGATGTATCTGACCTATTTATCAACTATCCTGAAACTGTTCCTTGCTATCCCCTATCCTTTCCCGAGCTCTCTGTTGCACAGCTTGCTGATGAAAGTAGCACCCAAAATGAAAAGTATACAACTCAAAACTTCAACGAAACTAATATCACAGTGTTTACTAGCCACAATAACCAAACCAAAATTTTTCTCCCTAATAATCTTCTTTCCAACACCATCAAGTGGTATCACCATGTCCTTGGCCATGCCAGAGCTGAACAACTCACTTAAACCATGTCCCGCTTTATCTATGCTCCTGGCCTCAAGGACGCAGTCCTCCAATTCTGCAGAACCTGTGATGCTTGTCAATGATAAAAAACTTCCATCATCACCATGACCACCTTGTAACTTGTCAAGAAAATCACAGCCATTGATTCAATTGGCCCATGGTCCATCAAACTCCCTAGTCATGCTCAACCTCTCCAATTCAATGGTATCACCATCATGGACATGTGTACCAACCTCCTCAAAATTGTTTGAGCTCCACAAGTCAACCCTACCAATCTCATGGCTATCCATGCCCTCAGCAACACCTGGCTATCTTGTTACCCTCAACCTAACTATTGTCAGTACAATCAAGGTCCTTGCTTCATGGGTCGCGACTTCCAATTCCATCTTGACCACCTAGGGATTGCATCCAAAAAGTCAACTGTCAAGACCCACAGTCAAATGCCATTCTCAAACATGCCCATGACACCATAAAAACTGCCATGCGCACTTAACTTAACACATATCCTCCTCAAAATCTACAACAAGCCACCATTCTAATCAACAATATCTTTGCATCTGCTCAATTTCCAATGTGTTGCACTGCCCACAAAACATTTGGCATCCCTTCTGCTGGTGCTCTTGTATTTCATTGCAATATGTTCCTTCCTATTTCATTCATCTCTGATATCAATATCATCTGCAACAAATTTCAAAGTGTTATCAACAAAGATGCACTCCGTAAAAACTCTCACCGCAAAACCCATGACTACTCTGCTGTCACTGATCAAATCATGATCCTCAAGCCAAATGCAGATGCCCTTTCTGCCAAAAACATTAGTCCCTTCAATATTCATCAAATTCACACCAATGGCACCATTCCCTACTGGTAAAACCAATTTGTCTTTGAAAGAATCAACATCCCCCATATCAAGCCTTACAACCCTGCTGCTACTGTCTGACTCTTCTTTTGAGAACAAGAAGAAGAGTGTCGTCGTATCCCGTCACTCCTTCGTCGTTACATGTCTCTCCATCGTCCGTTATACAGCTCAATTGGAATCAGAATTTCAATCACATAAAATCAGAATCCAAGCACATGATCAAATTCCAAGAACACATCACTTTTGTGTATGAGAAGCTTCTCCCACAATTTTGCGTCCAGCAACTTTGTCCAACGTTTCGAATTTCCAGTACTTAAAACACGTAGAATTCTACACCAAATTCCTTTATACTATCTTCCCCCCTTCCACTCACCACCACCAGGACCCACAACTACCTTCTAAGACCTGCTTTTTCTGTTGGTGCTATCCATTTGGTTGTTAGCTTGTTGCTTCCTTTGGTTGCTTTGGCTCTGCTTTTGGCGTTGTCGCCGTCGAGGACACATAATTTTCTACACTGTATCCAGTACAGTTTCTACGTAGCCGCCGCCAAACAACCCGGCAGCAGATCCATCGATTGCATCAACCAGATCAAAACCAAGCCGACAAGCCGGTGACAACATTGATTGCGCTCAGCAATATAAACCACCCACTGCATCTATTCCATTGATAGTTGCCTTAATGCATCCACGATCTCCATCAAGTGTTCGGGAGCGCAAGAAGACCCAGCAGCCATTGCAAGCCGACACAGCAAAGACAGACGCTGCCAACGAGGGAGACCGACGCCAGCACACCATCACACGCCGCATTCCGTTGCTCCATACCTCAACGAAAACGGCATCCCCTCGCTATTGCGGACACGCCGGTACCATTCTGCCCCCCTATCGCCCAATACTCACAGAGATATCAAATTTGCTTTGCGACAAGATTGCTGTTGATTATCTTTTCTGCAACTCAACTTGCTCCGAATTCTCCAAGGCTCCATAAGCACTATTATCAAACTCACCGACTGCATTTCTTCCCTCGATAGTTGCCTTAATCCACCATACGGCGTACCCCAGTTGTTGAAGCTACAACATCTTTTTCAACACGCTGCTGATACCTTCTTGTTTGTCTTCCAAACCGCCAAATTCAAGAAAGAGACTCCAGATTTTCTTCGTAGGCATGTTACAACGGTTCTTTAGTGAGCAACGGACAAGAAACACTATATTCCGTTGCTCCCCCTAGATCACGGACGCAACTCACGTCAGGTCATCAACGAAAACACATTCGGCGAAAGCTCATTGCATTGGACACGTCACTCGCACTATCTCCATTCCAGCATCACCAGTTCCCTGGATTTCTTTTCTATTCCACCGATAGTTGTTTGAACACGCAGCATGCCTCCCCCCACTCCCCCTACTGAGCACACTGAAGGCCGGTCTCCCACCCCTGCTCTTTCCCCCAAGAAAAGACCTCCACAGTCTCCTCCCTTCTTCTTCAGCGGCCTGATGACTCCGTGCCTGTTTCTTCTTCCTCTGCCAGCCAGTTGTCTGATGCCTCCACGTCTGTCTCCTCTACCTCTGATTCCTCCGTGGCGTCTGCTAAGGGGGCTTCTAAGCAGCCAGCTCTTAAGCAACCATCTCTTAAGCCGCCAGCTCTTAAGCAGCTTGTTCTTATGTTGTCAGCTCTTAAGCAGCCAGCACTTACACCACCAGCTCTTCAGCCGCCAGCTCTTCAGCAGCCAGCTCTTAAGCAGCCAGCTCTTAAGCCATCAGCTCTTAAGCAGTCTGTTCTCCAGCAGCCCGCTCTCCAGCAGCCAGCTTCCCCTTCTCCTTCCCATGGGATGGACCACCAAGTCTTCCATAAGCAGGCTTTGGCTGCCGCTAATCAGGCGCATTCTGCCTCCTT